>OZ024890.1:39230425-39382925 GCA_964017195.1 Siderastrea radians
CCACCACACCAAAAAATGGTTCTCAGTTCTTTAGATATATGTTGTTTTTTATATCCCACACCATTTGTATTCTGAATTTGACTTAAATTGTTGTTAAAGCAATATTACATCAAATAATCCGACAAATAATTGGAAATAGAATTTAGAAATATGAGAACAGGCTTAGAGGCTTGGCTTCAAGTTTGATTAAATTAAAATTGATCTATTCCATTGTTACAGAATCTTTTGGTGACTGTGCACCAACACCTGATAGGTGAAAAAATTATATCACACTTTAACATTTTTTGTACGTAGAAAAATTAAAAATAGTTGTATATTCTAAAATTTTTATTCATCAAAGTGTTCCGTTTGTAAAAAACATAGATAAACATATTTAAAAGCAGTGGAAACATTTGTGAGTTTGTGACTAATAGGTAAGACATGACGTTTTTGAACAGGATCACAACTCTCCCCCCCCCCCCCCAACGCAAACCCTTGATAACCCTTTCAAAGATGCATCCTTTACAATGATTGTTTTAAGGTCCACAAAAATTTAATTTCAAAAGAACATAAGAGATATGTAGTTCAGGAAAAGTTTGGACCCCTCTCCTTCTTTTTAACTTTTTAACTGTCAGCTTGCCCTTCTCTTAACTGTCCTCAACATTTAATAATTTAATCTTCAATTACAAACTCTTCTCTTTTCTTTTCTCTTCTTATTAGAAAATAACATCAGCTTGCTAAATCACCTTGTTTTATAAGCTGCCTATTGCTTAATGATTGTGCCAAAATATTTGTGGGCCACTAGGCTCAGCCTCAGACTACCTTTTTCACCTTCACATATCAAGCTGGAAATTTCAGCCCGGGCAAAGGGTATAAAAACCTCATGAGATCGCAATCAATTTTTAGCCTTGGCTGCCAGAAAATGTGCAGATGGAGTTTTCAACGAAACAAAGTAAGATGGTTTTTATTTGAAACTGGGTTTAAAATTCACCTGTCCCGAGGAAATGTCAGCCCAGGCTGAAACTCACCATGTAATCAGCCCTTTAATTAGCACATGTAGTGAGAATTTGCCTTTGCATATTACTAATATCACTCCTTTTACTCTCAAGACAAGGGTGCTGATCACTGAAATATCCCACGAGTCGTGTATTTTCTCAGTATACACATAAGAATTTTGGCGATATTCCATAGAATATTACAAGAAAGTGTTGTACGTGAAACTATTTTATACCATGCCATAAAAAATACACTAAACTAATTTTGTTGACAAAAAGATCACAGACCACGATAAGAAGGTTTGGTTGAATACCTTCTAATATCCAATGGCTTTCTTGTATTCTGATTGGCTGTATTTTCTATCGCATGATATAAAAGCTGATCAGGGGAGAAACAACATGCTTTCAATAGTGTGTTCATTCTTGTATCAATTTTGTGGATAACTATAAGTTTCAGTCAGTTTTCAAACAACTGGTCTGAAATAATTTAACTCTATTTACATAGAAGGTCCTGAAAATTGACCAGGCATGCAGCAACTACTACCATTTGCATTGCTAGTGGAGCTATTGACAATGGCATTTTTCTTCCAACAAGTTTAAACTGCTTGAGGCGTTCATTAAAGCGTTCCACATGAATCCTTGCCTTCGCAATACGACGCCTCTCCAGTTCTTCAGCAGTACTTAGTTTTCCTGCCTTTCAAAAATGCTGGAATTTTCAAATCCACTTGCAGAGGATTCAGCAGCTCGCGCACAGTAAAACCACGATCAGCCAATACCAAATCATATGGTTGGAGGTGTTTCATGATGCCACTTTCCTTAAAGATTCGGACATCATCAATATCCCCCTCGAACAAATCGGAAATAAAACAAGCTCCCCCATTGGGGGTTACTGCGATCAGGCACTTGAACGTGTTAGTGTGCTTGTATGAAGAAAAAGTATTCCCTCGTCGGGCAAAATTCCTGGAACACTGCACTCTGAACTCCGCACAATCAACAATGCACCATATTTTTCTCATGGTCTTGAACACCTTGGGGAGGAACTTGCTTAGTTGGGCCCTCTGTGGAAACATGAAGTTTTGCATGTCCCTGAACGTTACATACATCAACTGGATGAAGGTAGTGTATATTTTTCGGACACGCGATTGTTCAATCTTTCTATTTGGAGTACTGAGGAGAGCTGCGAGGGTCTTGACAGTGAACCCTCTCTTCAGCCTCAGAAGGCAGATAAATAGTTTCTCCCTTGAAGAAAAATCACTTTTAGGGCCAGTTCTGGCATTATCCTTTGCAGGACAATCTTTTCCGGTCCAATAGTAGATGGTCTCCAAAGGACAAACTGCGTCTAGAAAATTATGTAAAACCTCCAACTGCGAAGGTGTGAGGCCCATGGAGTGCTTCACGAGAACTGCATCCCGCACAATGTTTTCGTAAGACAAAGTACTTACTATTTTGGCAGGCGGAAGCTTCGAAGTAGAAACTCCGTTCTTCAAAATCATGGTTTCGACCTTTGCAGACAACTCGTATTTTGAATATACAGTCTGAGATTCTTGATCCGAAACCAGCTTCCCCGACAAGTTCTCATACACGTGCTTGCGCGTCACATCACACATTACATGATCTTCATCAAATGTTGTCGATTCATTGATGGCATCGTTGTGCTAGACTCAAGTAATTCCTGCTCGTCAGTCGGTATAAACTCCAGAAACTCATCTGATTGCTCGTCATAGTTCTCGTTTATTACCTTTTTTTGTTTTGGCACCGGCTCCTCTCTCGATTTTGGGGCCTTTCCCTTTGGAGCAGACGCTCATCCTGCTTGTGTTGGTGTGAGATTTGCTTTGAGCGGGTCTGGAAACTCAACTGTGGGACCTTTTTCTCCGGGCCAGTGAAGAGCACAAATGTACGTGTTTTTGTTAACGTTTTTCTCCATAAAGAATTCCAGTGAACAAGCCACTATCCAACGCTTGCACTTTGCAAGGTCTCTCCACGGTTTCGGGAAAGGTATGAATACACTCTGCACCGAATTCTCCAACTCTTGAAGCGATTCCGGCTATTTTTCTGGATATCTTGAGTCTGTTTTGCACTAACTCAGTCTGTTTTGGTGCCCACCATTTCTCTTATTTCTAGAACGATAAACCGAAGAATTGACTAAAATTTTCGCTTTTAGGTTCACAACTGCGTCTCCCGCTCATACATTTGCTTTGTTTTGATCGCAATGCTTGTCTGACTCGGTGCGGGGGGTCTCATGGGATCTCACGCTGACAAATCTATTTTTAGTAATAGTGCGCTTGGCTATTATTCACTGATGCTTCTGGTTCCCTAAGATATGGGGGCTTTTTAGCAGGTGAGTGGTTCCAGCGACACTGGCTCCCCCACCACACCCTAAGCAAAAAAGAGGCATTCGCATTGAGTGGCAGGCGTTCTCCCCTAGATGCTTAGCTTGCATCCCATGGGGACCCTGCTGGTCTGGCAAAAGGTACTGCATGTGGTGTGATAACAAGTCAGTGGTTTCCATCATTAATTCTAAACACTCCAAATCTCCCCGGGTAATGGACGTTGTGCGAGCAATCACCCTTCATACCCTCGCTTACAATTTTACATTCACTGCAACCCACATCCCCAGCCTAAACAACTCCAACTCAACTTTCACGTTTTCAGATGGACCACTTCCGCACCCTGGCTCCCACAGCCTCTCCCACAGCCTGCACCATCTGTCCGTCCGCGATGAACCTCTGAGATGTTCCGTGAAGCGATACCTGAGTGCTTCCCTTTCTCCCTTAACCTGATGCACTCATCAGACCGGCGTCAAGCACTTCCTTACCTTTAAACTCATGCATGGTTTATAGGCCCCTCTAACCCTCTCTTACCAGCCTCCGAACTCATCCTTATGTACTTTGCACCCCACTCTAGCCCAAACCGTATCCTTTGAAATGGTAAAGCTGTACTTAGTAGCGGTTCAGGACCTGCATCGGGAACTTAACTTTTCCTCTTCAGCTCACCAAAATCCATAGGTTACAAAAGGTCCTTAGAGGCATCAAGCGCCTCACCCCTGCTAGGCAGCTGGACCGTTTTCCCATCACCCTACAAATTCTTCATGCCACTGACACCTACTTCCAGCCCGAATATTCTCAGAATTTAGATCATGTTCTGCTTTGGGCAGGATTCACCTTAGCTTTCTTTGGTTTCCTATGATCCGGCGAATTCACCTGTAATGCCCCTTTTAAACCCTCCGTTCACCTCACTGCCAGGGACATCACACTGGTCCCCAACTCTCACTCCCCTAGCCAAGTGCTAGTCCACATCAAACAATCCAAAACCGACCCCTTCACGTAAGGCCTCACCCTCACTATAGCAAAGTCCACGTCACCCATATGTTCGGTGATGGCCACGAAAGACTACCTCCTTCAAGCCAAGCCACCATCAAGCCGCCCTCTGTTCTCCTTTGCCCAACCGGGCAAATGGCTTACACGACACAACCTCACTACTGAGCTCACGATAGTTCTAAAACATTGTGATCTCCCCTACGACAAGTTTCACTCTCACAGTTTCCGCATAGGAGCAGCTACCACAGCAGCCAAAGCAGGCATTCCATCCTGGCTTATTAAAGTAATGGGCCATTGGAGCTCAGTCTGCTATGAACGCATTATCAGGACTCCTCAGTCTACCATTTTAGAAGTAACTTAACTCTTAGCTAACACAAGAACTTAACACTAAGATAGCTGGAAAATTCACACAGTTGTTTGATACCCTTGTGCCAAATTACGTACGAGCGAAGGTTAAGGTTCTTCTCTTCCACAAGAGCTCTGTACCCTCCCCCTCTTCCGCTTACAATGACCCTTGAAACGTATTATGCCCAATCTGTACACAGAGATGCTACAGTACTCATTAAGTACCTTTATTCTATGTCAGACAATGTTCTATCGTTTCAATGAGCCCGTCTTTGTTATAGTAACTGTAGCCATCCAGTCCAAAGTGCGAAAATAACAGAACTTGCTACCCGTCTGTACTACAATGCACCCTTATTCCTAGGCAAAGTCCACAGTAATTTGCCGTGCAATTACTAGGTTCTACGAAGGTTCCATTCACCTTATCACATGTTCATCATGTGCATGTGCACGAAAACGATATCCACTGCCTTTCTCAGCCTAGTCCTTCTGGGCTTCGGTTCCGTCACAACTGTTTTTCCCTCCCACGCCCCCCTTTCTGCACGGAACTTTTGTCTTGCTCAGTTATTAGTAAGAAGGATATACATCATTTTCAGAGGGTGACACCTAACAGCGTACAATGACATAGGTATGGCCCTGTACAGCTATTACGAAAGGAGCTTTCTAACAACTTTATATGCATTGTTTACTCTTAAAAAAACAACAACAACCTTTGATAGGCTACTGACACTTATAATTGTTACATGTAGATATAAAACTGCCAAAGGTACACATGAAAAGCAGTTCATATATATGTAGGTTCACAGTGAAAAAGAGACTTTTATTTACTTTAACTTTTCATTTCCTTATTATGTATAAGTACTTTATATTGCCCTTATCAGAAAAGAGCGGGAGACTAAGCTCTAATTCTTCACGCGGGGTCTGGGTAACTCGGTTGGGTAGACAGGTCACAGGCACGTTTACGCAGCTTTTTTGAAATGTGATTTTAAAATACTTTTGTTTGTCGGAGCTAGCTATCCCTAAGCAGGTTAATTGCTGCGCCCGTGGATGCTTTAACAACTTCAGAAACAGCCCTGATCTCCAATATTATAGGATTCCGAAAGATTCTACTTTACGAAAAGAGTACAAGAGACTCCTGTGCTACGAGACCTTAAAGCTCCGTAGTGACAACACTAGAATTTGTTGCACTTTGAAGGGGAAAAGAAAAATAGTCGAACCCACCTTCCCTCTATCTTTCCATGGTCTAAGAAGTACGTTGAACGTCGAATGCTTAAGCGATTTATTCCTGCCGAAGAAAACAGTTCGAACACGAAAAAAGATAAAACTCTCGTAGACCCATGAACCTACTGGTGAGAGTTTCGAGGCACGTAAATTTTGTGGTTTGTCTCGTATATCGGTGGAGACACAGACAGATGATCATGACTTGCCGTGGGAGGATCAGAAGAGCCTGAAGTTGTGCTGTTTTCTGTATATTTGTTTCATTCACATATTTGTTCTGATGTATGAAATGGAAAGTCAAGTGCAAGAAAAAGGAAAAGCTGATAAAAAAAGCGTCCACTTCAGTACGAAAAAGAAAATGCACATTTTAATATCAGTGATTTTAAAGATAAAAACCAGAAGATATTTCGTTCTTTACAGGTTGTTCAGACTATGAAACTTTAATGCTATGTTATGACATTATAGAGGAACCTGCCAAAAACCTAAGCTATGGGCCTCGTATTTAGTGACCAGCCAAACCCTGGAAGACCTAGAAAACTCTCGATCTTCCAAGAATTAATTTTAGTGCTTCTTAGGCTTGGACTTTTTAACCGAGACCTGGCTCAAAGATTTATTATTTCTTTAACCACCGTTTCTGTGATATTTCGAACGTGGATTATATTTTTAAGAGCAGAGTTACAATGTCTAATTTGCTTGCCATCAAGGGAAGTGCTAAAACTTCATATGCCTGGTATGTTTAAAGAACATTATCCAAGAACTGTATTAATAATTGACTGCACTGAAATTGAAATGGAACGACCATCAGCACTAGATAACCAGTCAGCATGCTACTCTTCATATTCGTCAAGAACAACAATGAAGAGTTTAGTGGGCATTACACCAAGTGGAGCCACTGCTTTTTGTAAGAGAACTCTACCCAGGCAGTACCTCTGACAAGGAAATTACCGCAAAAAGTGGAATTTTAGGTATTCTTCAAGCAGGGGATGAGTTCATTTCGGACAAAGGTTTTTAATTTAAGATGACCTGGCCTCTGTAGGTGCATTTTTGACTATACCTGCATTTCTCAAAGGCCGTAAACAGTTTACAAAGCAGGAGGCTGAGAAAAACAAAACAGTGGCCTGCCTAAGGGTCCATGTAGAGAATAAAGAATTGGCATATCCTAGACTGTAAAATCCCTATTACTTTGGCTCCTTTTGCATCTGATATATTTATTGCAGTTCTTGCAGCTGTTACAAACTTCTTACCTCCCTTAATTGAGTGGTTAATTGGTAATCATATTTTGTTACCGTGTATGTAGGTATTTAAAAATAACTAAATGTGGCTTCACCCTTGTTATTAGCATAACTGACAAATATGTATACAAGAACACCATAATTTGCACTTTGATAGTTTTCAGGCAAGGTACTTGTAACCGGTAAAAGATTTATAAACAAGTAACACTATGGGGTTCAAGAGTAGTGGTTGAAAGCTAGTACAAAGAAGTCAATAAAATCACAAGGTTACAGTGCTTGTAGTTGAGTGTGAGACTTCCAGTAAATCTTCTTCTTTACAACATAATCTTTTATGTCAAATCAGAAATTTCTCTCCCCCCCCCACCCCTCCTCCCCAGTTGTTTTTTAAATTTGCTGAAGAAGTCTAGGGTCTAACCTTTCTTGGCCATACTTCACCTTAGGGTAAGCAATCTCTGGAAGCATGAATGTGTTAAAGGAAAACTGACGTTTAGGAAGAACTGCACTCCAAAGACACTGTCAAAATTTACTTTTAATGAAAAGGTTTCCACCCCTAGATCCCTAGACCACAAAGTCGTTCCACTTTTTTTCAACGACAAACATCTGCTGCTGGAGCTGAAAATAGTATTGATGCCTCTTGTTAATTTCAATGATGCCATTGTTTTTGACACAAATTCTCTTTCTAAGAAGAGCATCCTCCAAAGTCTCGGAATCCTTCATTTGAGTACATGTTAGCTCTAAAGCCCATATTTTTCATCGGCAGTAACTAGGCCATGAGAATAGTATTGGGGGGAGGGGGGGGGGGGGTGATTTTTTTTTATTTCAATAACGGAAAAGAAACTTGTAAGACAATTGTTTATCATACTCGGAGTCGATCAAAGCATGATAGAAAAATATAAAAGCTTGAGCTTGCTGTAAGCTTACACGAGTTGTTGCTTTCTTCCAGTTGTAGAGGCTCCTCTACATAGTAACCAACGCTTAAACTGCATAACACTACATTCCTCTGGGGTTGAATGAGGTAATTATGCCCCAGGGATGTCATCTTCCACTAGAGAAGCACTAGACCATCTGAACGTTTCTTCACTCATCCAAAACGGAGGATAACAAGCCCACTTACAATGGCTTTATCGTGATGAAGAACTCTGGGGTAGTCAAAGATGGATTTTGTCCTTGCAAAGGAGGGTAAGAATAATATAATGAGTCCTTAGATTGCGGTTTTTAATGTTGTTCTCAGTAATATACCCACTTGGGATGCTCAGGAAGAACATTTTATTGGAAAAGCTTGTTAACTTTTTCAGTGGGGTCCCATATTCTTTTCTCCACTACAAGGGGAGGAGTGGGGATTTGAAAAGAAATAGCAAACCTGAGAAGAATGAGGCTCCTCAAGATTCTCATAGGCTGTGCCATAAAGAATCTCTTACAGGATTAAAACCTTAATTTCGTACCATCCACTAACAAAAAAACTACTGACAGTCAAATTGTTTTGAAATGGTTACTGAACTGGTAGAAGAAGTCTCCAATCTATGGTATAGGGTGTGTCCTTCCATGCTTGGGTCTTTGAAAACCTGGAGGAATCTTAAATAAGAGACAAGAGGGGGTCTTGAGGTTTTCTTAACTTTTAAAAAAGTGATGCTTCATGTAGTTATAAATAGGGGACCAGAAAATTTTTACAAAAAAAAATGGATCGCTCCCTCCCGTCCTCTCTGTATTCCACAGTTAGTTCCTAATCTCACAAATCATTGTGGTTTTGTTTCAGTGATTTCACTTGAACATGTTCTTTTATGGGTTGGATGGAAACTGTCGTCATATTGCTGCTGTCTTGTTTGATTTGGAACATACTGCACGTGTAAATGAGTTGAAGTCTTGTACTTCAGGTCAGTGTGAGTGGGTCAGACGGGTAAAACCTAACACCAACTCTTGTCCTCTGCAAGACCTGAAGCTATCAAAGACAGTAGTCCAATAAAGTTATGCCAGGAGGTGAAAATTTTTACATTGTTTGCTTTTGAGGCATGTATGTTAACATACTAAAACTCAACAAAAATCAACTCATGGGAAATACAAAAAAAATCCACGTGTTGACGACTGCCATGTTTTTATGCTAATTAGCCACTGAAAACTTTCCCATCAAGACATTTACCACTTTTAGTTTCACTTAACTTGTAAAAACAAAGGACGGTAAAGTAAAGTGTACATTTAGGTTCTATCAAGGACCGTTTTCCAACAAATATTCAACAAAAAAGTGTTCACGGATTTTAGCCAAATTCATGCATGGGAAATGTCCATCAAATTCGGTGAAATATAACACAGCAAATACAAAAGAAGGCACCTATGGCTAAAAGTGAAGAAGATTGAAACGGATTGCGATATATGTTTGTGAAATGCTGTTGGACTGAACAGTTTTCAAAGTTATCCTCATTTGCTTGTAACTTTAAGTTAATGTCTCAAACATATAGCATCGATCACCTGATTATCTATCGGTACCTTTTTAAGTTAACAGTACTGAAGTTAAGCAATAAGGCATTTGACCTGACGTCCTCTGTATCGCTATCTGGATCTGTCAGAACGTGGATTGAAACAAACACTTCCACGACACTCTCCACAGGCAGGTGAACAGTCAAGTCCGTGCTTTCTGCAACTGCATCGAGCCGTGTTACAGTCCACTTTGCAGTAACATCTGATAACTCGGAGGAGAGTTTCCGGTGCAGGTGGTTTGTCGGTCATTACCGGAATTAGAGTACCATCTGTTTCTTTCCATTCCCAGTCACACGGTTGAAGCTCTTGATTTCAAGTCCAAAGTTGAACCTGGTAATAAACGCGAAGAGAATGAAATTTCGGAGACGTCGGAGGCAAGGACTTCACTTTGACTGCGGTTGTGCTTTTAGCTGTCGTTTCGCAAAATCGTCAATATCGAAAGGCCTCCAAACTGCCGCTCACCTTGCCGCCATACACCTCTACCAATGTGCGTTCTCCTGCTTTGATAAAATCTTCTTTTTTCAACGAATTGGCATGATAAATAATTCGGCATGCTGTTACAACTGTGATCTCTTCTTAAGACCGACGGCCTTAATTCCAATACTAAACAACCGTGTAGAAATGGAAGATACCTGCAGAGGTTTGACCCGAGCACAGAACAAGTAGCCTGGATGTCCCAAACCTTGCCTTGCGCGGACCCTCGTTTCGGCTGTGGTTTGAAGAAAATTTTCTTTTTGGAGTTGTTTCCTTGGTGGCAGAGTAAAATTAAAATGTCTGTGTCATCTGCAATGACGACAGTGTCTCTGGTAGCAGATACAGAGACCGCAGACTGACTTATCAAGAAATCAGCATCGCCTGCAACATGAATGGTGTCACACCCCGCCTCCTTTTACTTCTCACTCAGCACATTGATGAAACGTTGATTGTTCTGTTTGTTTCGCAGGAAAACGTCTTTCTTTACAGTGATTGTGTTCACAAGATCACAGTGTACAGCTACAGCGTTGGTTGATCGTCTTTTTAAGCGAGCTTCGTCTTTAACTGAGGGCCCATAGATAGACATATAACCTTTATTTAAACACGATAAATATTTTAGCTTACAGCTTGTGGGGTCGTGTGGGAAAATAAAAATAAAAATTTAAGTTTACTCAATATTTACACGTTTCTAAAAATGATCAACATTTACAGATTCTCGTGTGCTACAACTCCTGATACTATGCTTCTTAGTGAGGTATCATCCTTGGAAAAGGAGTTCCTAGTTACTCTGTATCCTTCCAGTCTCTCTTTTGTCAAGTATCTGAAGCTTCTACGTGTTGCTCGCTAGTGTTATAAGTGACGCCGGTGAAATCTTGTATAGAGCTGTATACGTTGCAACAGAAAGACATAGACTTGACCCACACTAATCTTTGCACCACATTCTTTCCTATGTCTCTTGGAAGGCCACCAGTTGAGTTGGTGTTGCGCATTAGCGTCTGTTCGATTACCAAATAAGTTGAAAGACTAGCCCTTAATCTATCAGTGTGGCGGACAACATGCAGATTATTTAGAAAACAGGAATAGATATCTCGATGGTCAGTTTGTAGTATAACAATTTGCTGAAGGTAAACGTAGATTGTGTTGGTATACAAATTATGCCCAGCTGTCCAATTCTTACACAGCTATTTAAAAAACCATCTATTTTCTCATAAGATGTGAACCGTAGTTTGCAAACAAAGAAGAAATTCTTGTAAAAATTTGCTGCACAGTGCACGTGGTCTCAGTAGTGTTTCTCTAAAAATAACAACACTTAAATTTTGCGAACAACTGTAGCTTTAAGCACTCCAATGCAAGGACTCCAGCCGGAATCGTCTTATGCAAAGCGCACAACAAAAGCATTACATGAAATACATAGTTTTACCTCAAGGTTGGATAACTGGACTGGTGGGACTTGCTCGTCATCTGTCGTATATAAACTCTGCCCTGCCAACATGTACTAATCTTCCAGGGAACTGGTGTCGACCTTATACTCTATCGTCATCTTCGACGCGAAACTGAACCGAACTCAATCTTTTCGTTTGCTTACATTGATTAATTGTTCTTTACACTACTTTGCAGTTGTAATATCAAAGTGCTCTGTGAGAGCTAAAAAAAAAATAAAACTTCGTAACACTAACCGTGATAATAGTAGTAATAGTAAAAGTGATATTTCGTAGCGAGAATATTCGATAAGCAAACCAAAGCATTAATTCTCCCTTTAAAAACACTTTACTAAAACAAATTAGTTGATTAATGCCACTTAAATGAAATTTTGTTGTAAAACTTGTCTGTGATAAGGCTAATTTGCATAAAAACAGGGCGTCTAAAAGGCAAAATGACAGAGGCAAAAAACTTACATTTTTTTCATATTTCGCCAGGGTTGATTTTTGTTGACTTTTAATATGTTTATCTGGAGTCCTTAACGAAAACGTCCCTGAAAATAAAAATTCTGTTGCAAGCATTTTGACCTTACGGTACCAAATCGCGTTAACTTTCCTGGACTACAGAGCTCTTGCAGAATTTGAACCAAGATTAAGGACTCCTGACACTGACATGCTTGGCAAAATTTTCAGGGAAGGGTTAGAAAAGGTATGCAGTGAAGCAGTGGCACTGCATGTTCTTCCGCATCCTCAAGATTGCCCTGTCAGTGAAGAGATCCTGCAATCTTTGATAACTTATAATGGAGGAAAATGTGGAATCTGTGGAACAAGTAGAAGCTATAGAGATTTCCTCAATCTTTGAGATAAGAGATGCAACTTCACCTGACAGTGAAACAATATCCCAGTTTTTTGAGGCAATTACCCTGAGTGAGGAACAAGCTAAAGTGATTTTTGAAAAAACCAAAAGCCAAGGGGAGACTGAATTCTGGAAAACACAAAGGACAGGCAGAGTTACTGCATCAAACTTTTATAAAATTTGCCACCTTCGTGACAGCACAAATAAAGACTATACACTCAAGGAGCTTTTAATTATTGTCCCGTTCCAGCAGACAAACAGCCTCAGCAATTCCCATGGGGTCACGAGAAGAAAAAGAAAGCCACAGAGCACTACATTAAAAAGATTCAGAAGAAGCACAAAGGTTTACGTGTTGAAAATAGTGGCCTTGTTATTAATTTTTTATGGCCACACCTTGGTGCCAGCCCTGATGGTATCAGGTATTGTGATTGCTGTGAGAGAAGGGTAGTGGAAGTTAAAAGCTTGTTTGCAAAGCGAAACCTTCCTCCTCGTATTGCAGCAGCTGAGTATATTACCCAAGTTAATGGCCAGCACACTCTGAAAACAGAAACACAATGGGATTATCAAATTCAGGGGGAACTTGCCACAACTGGTTGCAAAGTGGCTGATTTAATTATATACACTAATAATGGAATCCTGGTGATTGAGGTGGAGTTTGATCAGACATTTTGGAAAGCAATCCTACAGATATTGACTGCTTTTTACAAAACATTTATGATTCCTGAGTTATTAACCAAAAGATTATTACACCTATTGTCTTAATTTTAATGTATATGTTATGTATATTTCAGATTCTCAGTTCTTAGACATACTGTAGTTCAGTAGCAGATTCAAGGGAATTAACTAAATGCTTTAATACCCCTTTAAGCCCCAAGAGTGACAAGCATCTAATATCTCCTTACAAATATCACTAGTTGATCAAATATACAGGTCATGAGAATAAAGGAAATGGTCGCCAGACATGAAATGTGTCGATGTTTAATCAAATTCTCCCAACTAGTATCATAGGGAATATATGGAGAACAGTGAGGAGAGTACGCATGTGGATACTGGGGCTTAAAAGATTAAACCTGAAACTGTCATCTGATCATATCACCAAACACAAGTAAAGAAAATCGAAAACCAATTTCTTTAAAGTAGATTTTGAGGATACTTTTTGTGTTATGATTACTAACATGGTAAAGGCTATATGGCTGCAATACACTTACGTGAAACGTACTATCCCAAGCCCTTTATACAAGTTTTCATAATTAGTTTCCTTCTTTGCAATAATTGTAGTAATAATTTTCAGTATTACGTGTCAACATTATCAAAGTTGCAACTCAGCCCAAGAAGCTAATATTTTCCTGTGATCACTGTGAAAATGAATTGTTGTAAAGCATCTTTGAAAATCAACATAGCTGACTGAAATTCAACATAGCTGACTGTACAAGTAAAATTAATTGAGAATGAAAATTACTTTGCAAGTGGTGGGAGGAGATTACAAAGTGATGCACATACAATAACTTCCTGGTCCATATTCTTCACAGATGTTAATGGAATGTTTCCCTCTAATATTTTAAACTCAATTGCCCTTTCTACACGGATCCTAATTTTAGAACTTGTGTCCTTGCGTGCCTTTCTTGAAAGCTGTTTAGCTGTCAAAGAAACAGAGTAAAAAAAAAAAGTAAAGACCCGGTTCCAGTTGCCTTCACTGCTCTTTTAAAGAAAACGATGTTCATTGCTTATTATCAGTTACAACCAGAGAGAGTTGAAGACTTCAGGAAACATTGTAAAGAAAATGACAACAATCACACCTCAACTCTGTTTGCAATACAAGATGAATTTCCATTACTTGTATTTACCTTTGCTAAAGGGTGGTATGTTAAGCATAACTTTCTTCTTCGTTAGAAGATCCCTAATAGTAAAACCCCTGTCTGCCATGACATGGTCTCCCTCTTCTAGAAGGTCAAGGAACCCACTCTCATGAGTAATACGCCTATCACTTGTACTTCCAGTCCATAGTTTGGAAATAAAGAAAAAGCACCTGATGGGGTTATTCCCACCAATAGCTTTACAGTGTTGTGATGTTTATAATCACTCCACGTTGCCTTCTGTGCGCTTGGAGATGAAGGCTTCTGTATGAAATACTCTGTGCAATCAATAATGACTCGTGTACTGGGATATTTGGAGGAAGAGGTCGGCATGTGAGCATTGATCTCCTCCTTCGAAGGCCACCGAAGTAGAGAGCCCTTTAATGTGAGGGCCAAAAACCGGACCCAGGTCATGTACACACGACTAACCGTGCTCACAGTGACAGCAAAAATGTCAGCCAGGTGCTGTTCCATGAGTCCTAATTTCAACCTCATCAACACAAGAGGAAACTCTTCTTTAGCTTGAAGAACACGTTTTCGACCAGACTTTTTCTTTTGAACGTCTTTTTGGTAATGCGATTGCTGACATTTGTTTGTGTCCCAGTACTTCATCTTTTCTGTGTATGGCAGGAAGGTATTTAACAGAAATATGAAACACAAAAGTGATGGGATGCCTGTGTAAAATTTTACTGATTCATCACTTTTCAACACGTCCTGAGCGACTTGCTCTCGTTTTTTCTGTGCTGACATACCGAGCTTCTGTTCTTGCTTGGGGCACTGTGGTTTAGTTATGAGTGTCTTTAGTTCTTGTTCAAATTTCTCGAGCTCTACCATTATAGTAAGATCGGTTTGGCATAACACATTGTTGTGCAGCAGGTCAACTTCTTCAATTCTATCCATATAGTCGTGCTCAGAGAGTAAATTCGTCTGGATGCAGTCTCAGTCCTGAATAAATCGATGTTCGTTACGTCGTTCACTTCTAATCTTTCTCTCTTTATCTTTGTCAGCTGTTCGCCCATCTTGGAGACCTCTCTTTTTGAGTCTGTCTTTACAAAGATCAACAGAGTTTGCTTTCGAGGCTACTTTTCCTTGATTTCTTCTTCTCTTGATTTTCTGCCTTTTCACTGGATCAAATACGTAGGAACAGCTCCTGTGATGACGGAGATGTTGCCCGATAATACCTTCTTCACGTCTTTTTTGTCAAAATGAAGCGAACAAATTCGAGGATCGGTGAGATTCTTCAACTTCGATAGTTGCCTATGTTGTTTTGCTGTTCACCAGCTGTAAGTTTTGACTTTCCCGCTATCTTCCCCCAAGCCTTGCTTTTACGCCCAAACTAGGTACCAATCTCGCGCGCCCAAACATATCGGAAATGGGCTATTGTTCAAGTGGCACTTACTTCTATACATATGCATTTTACACCGAATAATACCTTAACATATTTTTGAGTGGCCCTGCCTTCCAATAAACAATAGTGGCAGGGAAGTGCAACCCTTGGCTGCACTTTACCCCACAATAAGGCTTAGCCCTTCGAGACAGGACCGGAAAAATATTTATTCCAGGGTGTGGAACCCAGTCCCACCTGATCTGTACTCCATCCAGGAGGGCCCCCTCCTGGCTCCCCTTAGTTCCCAGTGACCAGGGGATGTAGGCCCCACCTTGCTGCAGACTGATCAGGACCTCTGTCCAGGGTGGCTACCCCCGGTACCTCTCGATCTTGTCTCCCCCCAGGAGAGCTCCTCTCCTGGTCCCCCCAACCCCTAGAGTGGCGCGCTTCCCTGCCACCCAAATTTTGCCCATTACTCTCTTGTTGTGTCTTTTATTTGTATTATTGCTGCCAAACCAACTCTCTATCGAAAAAATTGTTCATTAGTCTTTTATTTCCCCCCAAAAGGGTCGTGCAACTCCATAAAATAATTAGTGGTACTAGGTATTTCTTTTTAAACAAGACTACCATTTTGTTAATTTCTTTTTGAACTAACCAAACGTTAGATCACCAGTATCTGAGCACATTTTGATATTGTCCTGGATGATCCACGCAATAAAACTAATAAGGTGGACAAGGCAACACTTTAAAGAATAGAAATTATGTATGGAACAAACAAAAATGCTGAAGAGTAAATAAATTCATTTAGCTTTAAAAAATGGTTGCGAACGTCAAGTCTGAATATTCGCTTACAAAACAGTTCAACATCTAAATTTTGGTATGAACGTTTGCCGATGACACCACTGCCAGGTTAGAAATGTATCCAGCGTTATTTTTGCTTCCTGTTAAACATTCCTTGGAGCACTCACAAGTTTTATCCAACGAAAGGCTCAGACTTGTAAGACCGAAAGTGCCAATACCCTGTTACTGTAAAACTAACTTATTTTTCTTCGAACTACTTACCTTTCACTTGCTATTTAAAGGTCCAAACTTGTACCATCCAGTATACCGCTAATTCTGAACACGAAGTTCTTGAACTTTATGAAATATCTTTCTTGCTTCAAATTCAATGTACTTATTTTGAAGTACTCAAGAGTGAACCGAAACGTTAAGTGTCATTGTCTGAGAAAGTGTTCCAGAGGTTGGAAATGGGGGTCAACCGATTTCGATGAAACTTGCTGCAGAAGTTAGCCTTGACGAGATATTCCAAAAGCCAATTGGTTTTTGTTTTCTAACTTTTGGTTGAAAAGTTTCAGGGGGGTCCCATCTGGGGCCTTCAATTCACTGAAAATCTTGTTTTTTTAAGGAGTAGGTTTAGAGTTCAATAAAAATAAAACTAAAAATCCTTTGTACTCATTAATGGTATGTTGTGTTTCTACTATAAATACTCTTTCAGTTCATATGTAGGGATTTGGCATAGAGGGATCTGGCAGTCCGGGGTCTGGCACTAGTTTTGGCCAGATTTTGAAGTGAAAACCCCTACCCAAATTCGCCAAAGTTTACACCTTTATATTTTTTAACTGCCAAACTAGCTAAAATTGATTCTTCTATCAGGAGTTAGCCCGATGTAAGTAGAATCCAAATCGATTGACAAAAATTTGGCCCATTTATTTTTTAGGGGCTTTTGAGACCCATTTGCAGTCACACCCTCACATATTGTCAAAAGTAATAATTTAACAGCCATCATAGCTTTATTTGTGTTTAAACACTTCAACTTGATTTGGTCAGGCCTACTTTATTTACAAAATCTGTGAGAAACACTAACTTTGCTTTTAAACTCTACTTGAGACTGTTAAACTGCCGCAGAACTACAAAATCAGTACAAGAAACCAATCTTGCTTTATTTGAAGGGTAAATATACAATACTATAAAGCTTTTTTGCAATCAAACAACTGAGTAGGTGGACTGTTACACTTAAGTTATACTGACAATTCTTCCAAACATAGCCTGGCTTTACTTACCTAGCTTTTTCAAAGGTCCTTGGCTTGTCCTAGGGGAAAGTAATTTCTCCAAGGTATTAAAAAAAACCCAGATATTTCTCGAAATCGTGCGAATTAAACCATCCTGCCGTCAAATCACATTGCCTGATGATAAAACATCATTGCCTGATGATTCTGCATTGGTTTACAGACGAGTCCATCATCCAACCATCATCCTACATGATCCTATGTAATAGGAAAATGTTCTGCTGGGAACCGCTCTTTGGCAGTTCAGTCTTCTATCGAGTCTTTCAGCAGGAATAGTCATCGCTGGATGCAAATAATCGGACACATTCGGTGTAGAAAGTTTATATGATACGCAGGTTTCCTCAGAAGTACAACGCACGTCCTTAGAGTGGATTTCATGACATAGAAGACAACTCCGAGCTTTGATTCATTTGTAGTGTTTATCCGCCATTTTGGAAGTGGACGCGGGAGAACTAGTAGGTCGAGATTAACCCAGTATCAAAAACTATGCACACTTATGCACACAATTTGTACAAGTTTCAAGTCCATTGATTATGAAACAAATAGAATCCACTGAAATAATCATACATGCTTTTGATCTGCAGCTAGCAAATAAGGGTTTTGGTTGCCTAAAAGAATTAGACCGGTCAACTGCGTGACAAAACGTTTTCATTCCCACGTACCCAAATCGGGGAGGCTATTATGCGAGCCTGCGAGCCCGAGCCTTTTTTTGCGAGCCCCCAAATTTTCCCGCCAAAAAATCCAAAAAAGGACATAATGCCATATTATGGTCTTTAATACACTAGGTCTTCGTCTCTTCGAGTGTTCTCACTGCAAACATGGCAGGAAGTGACCATGGTGGGTTTGTCTCTTTATTTCTATCAATAGTGTGTTTGTAATGAAAAACCTTATCTTCTGTAGAAATTCTAGCCTTGAAGTTAATAATAATGTTACACAGATACTAATTTAGCACTGACATTGTTTGTAATGATTCTTTCAAATTTATCAGATTTTGACAGCTCCAATCTTGGCGCGGGAGTTTATAGCAAGGTGAGTATTTGGCTGATTTGTTATGCGAATAGTTTTGACTTCTTTCGATCTTTTTTCCGATTATTAAACCTTGGCATTCCTTTGCTTCGAATAGTTGAACTATTTGCAAATGTCAAATGTGTTAAGATCTAGGATCGACCATGACCAAGTAGGCTTAGTATACGCACATGTAGTGAAGTATCGAAAAAAAAGTAACGTGCACTGCTTTTCGAAGGGCGATGTTTGGCGTTGTTTAGAGAGATTTGAATTGTACATAAGGGAATTTTATTTCACCCAGGATTGTCGGAATTCAAGCTGGAACTTTTATTTACTGAATTGATCCGCCGCGATCGTAATGTGGTCATGTGAGGGAATACACAGAACAAGTTTATTTTATTGTTGTTTCAAATGTAAAACTTAGTGCTTGTTTCAGAGACCAAAAAAGACTATTATAGATAAGGAAATTTGTTTGTCGCCCACTAATTGAAACTGATTTTAGTTGCATTTACGAGCCTTCTTTCACAGTGTATGTAACATGAGCGAAGCTCGGCACTGATTGTGTGCATAAACTAAACCAACTTAACTTCGGAAGCTCAATGCCGGGCGCGCGGGTTCTATCAACAAACTTTAACAGTACTCCAAAAATCGAAGTTAGCGGTTGTACGGTCTTCTCCAAAAAGTCGACCATAAATTTTACCGGGCAATCGTTTTTTAGTAAAATCAAGAGCCTCGTTGCCGAAGGAAAAAGCAACGGACGATTAACCGAGCCAAAAATAGAAAATAAATTATTCATTTCCGTGACGGTTTAATATTTGTGTTGTCAATGTGTCAACTTGATAATTATTTCTAATTCTCGTCATTTAAATGTTTATTATAAGGATATCCCTAGATTTTAGATTAGCAACCTGTAACCAGGTAATGGAAAAGACAAACACAAAGTTTCATACCTGAAAATGTAATCCAAGATGCAAGTCCGATCGAGGAAATTGAATTTACAGAGGAAATAGTACTTTCATGGATTCTCACGCATGAAAAAAAATTTAAAGTTTTTTTTGCTTCTCCTGGCAATTTTAGCATTTACTTAAAATAAAACATTTACCTATAAATGTTATTCGTTTTTTTTTTGTACCTTTTGGTTTACAGATTCGGTTATTCCAGGAAAAATACCCCCTCACCTCCCCACGACGGATGGGTTTTGGGAGATTCTCGTGGGGTGGGGGTGGGAGTGGGGGTGCGTTCAGTAAGTGGGGGGGGGGGGTGCGTTTGGCATGTTTTTTCCTTCAAAAACCATCTCGTTTTCTTTTCGGTACAAATTTGCATACAGGAAATGTGTGGATGGATGGATGGATACACAAACATACCTACAAAACTGTCCATCCAAAGCAGCTGGGAAGGAGTTGGGGATGAGTTTTATCAATACTATTGCTTAAATCATAATTAATCCTTTTACATAGATGTATTTTATTTTAGGAATTGTCTGTCATTGACTTAACAAAAGGGAGCCCCCCTAAAAAGGATTACAGCAAGGTGAGGTGAATGAAATGTTTAAGAATTGTTAACTTTGGCACTTTGATCCTTATTTGGTTTCTTTCAGGCTATGTAAACAAATTATGCATTATTGGCATTGGCTCTCGCATCCTCAAAAGCTCATTCTCTTTTTGTTCAATAATTTCTCCTTTTGAATTTACAGACTGGATCCACTTGGGAGTGCAAAAAGTGTACACTTATATATGAGGAATCATCAAAGATTTGTATTGTTTGCGACTCATCAAAGCCGCATACTGCACCACCCATCAGGATTGACATCTTTGATTCACCTCAAAGTCCAGACAAAAAAAGGATACGGAGGTGTGTAAAGAATTACTTCATTGGGTAAGAACAGCATCATACAGAAAACCCACATCACGACTAAGTGGTTTACAAAGGCTCCTCTATTGAGATAATGTAAAATATGCAAATATTGTAGTAACAAAGACTCAACTAATTATTACTTAGTTACTCTTGAAATAGGTATTGCCAGAAACCCATTAAGGGTTGGAACGCGTAATACGCGCTCCCAGCCTTTAAATATTCAGTTTGCTAAGTACCATGTTTGGAAAACCAATCCAATTCTTCACGATTTCTCTTGCGCGTTAATGCACGGCATTGCGTGATATTTCAGTACTAAGTCACTTTTGGGTAATTTGTGACAGTCATGTTGACCTGGTGTTTCCCTTACCGTAGGAATGAAGATACTACACCATTTTCCTCAGCGATCAGAAACCTTTCATTTGAAAAGTGTTGGGAGGGACCCAGTACATCATCAGAGTATTCAAGGTGATTATGTTAAACCTTCTTGTGAAGTGAAAGTTGATGCTTTTCTCAAGTTTTCAGCTCTTTATTGCTAGATATGCAGCTAATTTAGCTTCAGGAGTATAACATTGCTTACTTTCTCGGTTGGAAGCGGTGCGGGTCCTCCTTACTTTCTTGCCAATTTGTTTAACTGTGGCTTTTGTAATTTATTGCAGCCCATCTTGTGAGATTCCTGCAGTTATACCTTCTGAGTCAGATAGTGACGATGAGTTAGAACTAATGAAATGTGCATGGAAGACCAATACAGGACAAGGTAAAAAATGGCAACTGTGAATTAATGTAAAATGCTACGATAAAATTTAAGATTTCTCAGTGTTCTTGATGTCATCGTTGACTGATGATATTGTTTTGCTTGCATCATCTAATGTTTATATTAAGGCTTTCTGCTTTTCCATTCGTTCATACCATGGGTCAAAGGACACTAGACACTAGTTCAGAAACTTCTCCACAATGCTATTTCTTAAGATACGGTGAAGAAAATATTTGTGAGAATCTATGCATGCAGAAAACGATGCTGTTTAATAACTTTTCATTTTTATTTCATTGTCATTAGCATTGTCCCACTGTGGCTCAGATTCAGACCATTCTACTACTGGTAAGGTTTTGTTCTTTTACTAATCTGTCTATTCTTGGACTGACTGAAGCCCAGATCTGCTTCATTAACATACAAACAGACATACACCATGGAAATGACATGACATTAAGCCGAAATGACTTTAAAGTGGATTTATAAATTTTCATAAAGCAGAGCATTGTCCAAAGGCATTGACTCCACTGCTCCGGGGCTAAAAATGTTATGATCTAAAAACCAATGTCTTACTTTTTCAGGTCTTCAACGCTTCGCTAAAAATTTCTGGGAAAACACGCCTGTTGTAAAGGTTGACAGCCTCCCCTTTGATATAAATGGGAAATGCGTCTACCAACTCCCTTATCAGAAGGACAAGAGGATGAAGGCCACTGTTGATGGGCGTCCTTGGGATAGGGACATGTCAATTAAGTGGAAAGGAGCGGAAAAGGGCTCAGTACGCTCGCAGCGATGTAAAGGACCTTACAAATGTGAGAACCCAAATCGTTCTTTCAAGCAGCAACATGGAAAAGTCAATACCAACCAGTTTGAGAAGAATAGGGAGGGCGATGTGGTGTGTAAAGGGTGTGGAAGATGTTCCGTCTTTGTTTCCTGTTCAGCTCGAAAGTACATGGAATTCCTGGGCCAAGCGAAGCGAAACGTTCCCTTACCCACCATTGTGGAGCAGTCTCTTCGAAAAAATCCCAATTTGAAACCATCTGAAGTAGTGAGGCAGTCAATTTTGGAAGGCTTAAAGGCAGATGTTGTAGACTGGGAGGAGCTGGAGAAAACAACAGACGCACTCCTGAACACAAAGAAAATTTCAAATCTTAAAGCTAAGATCAACAAGGAGAACAACCCAGCCGGGCATAGCTTCGAGGCAGTGGCTCACCTCAAGCAGAAATCAGACGAGAAAAATCAGTATTTCATCTACAAAATGAATGATAGACATATGAACCCCGACAAGCCATTATATGTATTCAAGACAAGCAAGCTGAAGATCAACATTGCACTCAGTATGGGAGATCAAGAACACTGAGATCAAGAACAATGAATATTGTTACGTTGATGCGAAATGGAACCGCTGCAAAGATTTCCCAACTATCACATTGAGTGTTTACCACCCTGTTCTACGAAAGCAAGTACCTCTGTTTACAATGGAATGCGAGGGAGAAACAGGAGAATGCTACGCCAAATTCTTCCATCTGATCAACGAAGCTATTGCAAAAGTGGCTGCAGGCAGAGTCTTTGATCCTATTGCTGGGTTCAGGCCAATGAAGCTGGTGGACTGCAGGAAGGTCTAAGAAGAGTCTACGGAAATCCTGTGCTTGAGAAGCTGAAAACCTGTGAATTCCATTTCTTACAGTGCGCAAATCGACAAAGAGCTCGTTTGCATAGCGATAAGTCTAAAGAGTTCTTTACCTGCGTCATAAGATCAATGCTTCAAGCGCAAACGTCAAGTTCCTACAATGATGTCATCTTAGAACTTAAGGAATTTGTGGCTAAGAAACCTGCTAAAGACCAACGGGGCTTTCTCATTCCCTGGCTTCAATGGTGGGACGACCGAAGATCACACGCTTTTCCGGCTTTTGCTCGAAAGAATGCACCCGCAACGAACCTCGCAGAAGTAATCCACTCCAAATGGAAAACGACAGGAGGAACACACCTATCCCTTGTAGATGCAGCAGCAGAAGACATCAAAGATAGCCTTCTTCTGGAGCGGCAGTTTAAAGGCTATGAAGCTGGTAGTTTTCATGGAGGAAATGGTCCCAGTGTCTCTACCATGGCCGCAAGGAGTTTTCACGCTCAGAAGAATCGCGCAGAAATGTATGTGAGACCTTATTGAAGAAGAAGAACCCTCCGACCTGTCATCCAGGACAGATGCATTAAGCACTTATGAGGTTGATCCGCTAAGCTCGCATAGGGCAACAAAGCCTGCGTCTAAGAATACAAAGAAGAAGTCGAACAAGACGTCGAACTTGTGCGAACGTGAAGACAGCCTAGCGAGTACATCTGACGAAGATGAACATCAAGACGAAGCCCTCAATTGGATTCTTCAAGCTCTGCTTTCCACATCGCTGCTTCACGCTCTACAGGAATACGAAAAAATTGTTATGGTTATATTTCTACTCTTCCACATTATAATCGAAATTTTGTACGCCGCTGCTTGTGTTGCAGTCAGCAATCTCATTCCAGCCTTGATGCAGCGGGCATTTGTCTATGGCTTTGAAGGTGTTGCTGCGTAATGGAAAACTGAGCTGAACTGAACCAAGGAGAATGGAGAAATAACTCTGTCACTTAACAATAAAATTACGGTTAAAATATGTCACATACGGCGTGCACCTTCCTCCCCAATGCTATACTGTTTAATCATATAAAGTATAAATTCGCAAACTGTTATTCTAAAATGCCGTTTTCACTTGAGTGTCGAAAGTAATATGCGTCAGTTACGGTTGGATTTGAATATTTATAATTAGATCCCGCATACGATTATATAAATGGCTTACTACGTATTCCCTGGGGTATTAGATTACTCGAATATTGTTTTGTTTCTTTAAGATCAAATAAAAGACAAAGATTATAGATACCGTGTCCAGTCACTTATTCCAAACCATTTAAGGAATAATCAATAACTTTTTACTCGCTCATTAGGTTCCAATTTCTTTATTTTAAATTTTTGCTACAAGTTCGATTTCTGAACTTAATCGAACTAAATGGAACGCTTAATTTCGATTTCGTTCGATTTGGTTCGGAAATCGAACTCACAAAAAAAATGGTTGTCCAATTTCGTTCGATGACCGAACAACATCGAATTTAATTGTTCGATGTCTTCCAAATTCGTTCAATTGAGTTGGATGAAAAATTGGTTCGGTTTTGTTCGATGTGATACGCCGGGAAATATAAATTGCACAAGCCATGTCGGAACAAATCGAACCTTTCTTTCGTGCACTTTACCCTTCGATTAAAATTGAAATAGTAAATGAAGCTGATATGGAAACTCAAAGTCAATGACTACTGTAAGAGAATTTGTAAGAAATAGCGAATACACTGTAGTCCGAAGTCTATAGTTTCAGTTCAAAGGCGCATCAAATTTGCATATCACGTGAAAGCTGAGCTTTTCATTGAGCATCACACAGTATGTAACGCAACAATTCTATCTGGATGATATCCTGGGAATAGGGGCTGAAAACCCTTTGCTTGTATCTACAGTATTGTATTCGAGCAAAACAATCGAAGAAATTATTAAGATAACCCTAGCCATTTGCATGGATGAATATATTTTTTTGAACAGCTAGCAGCAGCCGTTCGAATGGCCTCCTATTGTGTACAGCTGATGAATGACAAGCGAACACAATTTTAAATTTGCAATAGGTCCAAGCAAATGAGTCGAAACAAATGCAGTCAAGGATGGAAACGAATACAAACGCAGTAATAAAGGGGAGAAAACAAGTCAACATAATTTCTGGTATTTTGTTTGGCAATTCCATCAATCGATGTTGACAACCATGTTCGGTTAGCTAAAAAAACACTTTCAGCCCAACACTTACAGCTTACGACATTTTATAAGCTTACTTGTAGTACAAAATGGAAAACAGCTTCAGAGGTCAACGCCTTTCGTAAGAACGTGCTTAAATACACACCAACTCACTGGGGTAACTGGGTCTTTATTGCCTAGACCAAACACGATCCCCCCCTTAGAGGACAGAGAAATACAATTTCTATAGAAAAAAAAACAGAAAAAGAAAGATTTGTTAACACACTAGTAATGTTGATTGCTCGCTGATCGCCAAGGACATGAATACAGGTATGGGAACTGCTCGCTTACTCTGCCTAGGCGTGGCGTGGAATTACCATTGCGGTATTAAATTGTGATAAACAAGACTATCACTCACCAAATACACACCAACTCACTGGGGGTAACTGGGTCTTTATTGCCTAGACCAAACGCGATCCCCCAAAAACCCCCAGAGGTGGTGTGCGATGCTCAGTGAGTAATAGACTTACCCATCATGTTTATAGCTATCATTAATTTTGTACTGCAGCAAAGTGTCAAGATAACGTTCCTAGGCATTAGAAAGCCCGTCTCCTTGAAGCTTAATATAGTGCCCGGGAACACCACAGTTGAGCGCAAAGGTGGCTCCTCCACATCGAAAGGAGTGTCCAGAGTACATGGAGCTGTCAACTCCGCATCGCTGTAGCGACTTTTTAAGCTTATTGGTAAATGTAGCATAGGTTAATGGTTTCACTTGGTCCCCGGTTGTGCACATGAAGGCAGAACCACTTAGGAGCTTGGCCAAGTCATGCAGGCCTAACAATTTAAACGCGTTTTCAATTGTGGCACGCAGGCAGAGAGTGGAGTGTTCTATCCTTGGGACAGGCACCAGCAAGGTGCGATTACGATACTGGATAGTCTTAGACCAGCGCACAATGAGCAGGAGACCTCATTTACATACGCGAATGTCGCACATGCATAAGTGTTTCTGAGAGACAAATGAGCCCGCAGACGCAATGAGTAGATTAGACTTCCGAAAGAAGGAGAAGAAGGTGATGATGCAGGCAGCTCAAAATGTCGCATCCAAGGAGTTATTGAGGTCAAGCGTCCCATGGAGCTTGCGTAGAATGTCTGGTGTAATTGGGAGCTTTTGCCGGACAGCATTGCCATCTAGTCGCTTTATGTCGCGCATAAGCAGATCTTTTTGGAATTTAAAGAGCGATTCTTGTAGAGTGTTGGGGAATCCACTTTGTAGGAGTAAGATGCGCACAACATTCAAATAACACGGGATGCTCGAAGCGGAGAGGGTCCTGGCCAGGAAGACCACATAACGGAGCAAATGATGAGAATAGCATGGTACCGGGTTGTAACCAAAGTAGAGACAAAAAACGCAAAAAGGCACACGTAGCTGGGATCTATAGGTAGCTGTGGTAGACTTTGCAAAAGCCTGCCCGCTGTATTTCCTCAACTCGGCATCGAGTTGCTGTTCCTGAGCATGGACTGCACCTGTAAAGGTAATGTGACAAAGGCATTATGTGACAGATGTGGCGTGTCAATCATACGCCGTAAGAATGTCCTTCCGCCAAACACAACGCGTTCGGCAAAATTAAGCTTGCCTACGAGAGACTGCAAGTCCCGTTTTGTGATAGCTCGATTCATAGTTGTTTCCCTAAGTAACAATTGCAGCTCGCAGAGTTTGCGTTCGGGCAACGTGAGTTGCCTACGCACAGTATCAATCTCAATGCCTAGAAATGTCAATTGCTGACAAGGTCCAACAGCATTGTCCCAGTTAATTTGAAACCTGAGTTTGACTAAGAGTTTAATCAGTTCTTCGTATGCTTGCTTACATTCTTGCGTGGTGTCAGATGTGATAAGACAGTCATCAAGATAAGCGAGAACCATAAATCCCCGCCTTTCCATCATTCGCGTGATTGCTTGTGCTAATCTATGAAAAATTTCCGGACTTTTGCGGCTCCAAATGGAAGCTTGCAGTCATACAGATAAGTGAGCGTGTTATCACCATGGAAACGCCATGCCAGTATCGTTGTGGTGTAGTTGGACGGATGAATTGGCATGTGTCAATAAGCACTTTTGAGGTCGATTTTTGCGAGATATGCATTACTCTTGATGAGCGATACCGCTTTGTCGACTGTCACGTATGAATAGTGCTGTTTCGTGTCAGAGTATAAATTAACGTTGCTGTGTTGCGGTCTGCTGCAGTCATGTATAAGATGGATTTTGTCACTGTCGAGTTTTGGTATTGCTCCTAGCGCACTCGCTATGGTAGGTTTGCATTTGTAACAATGTAGTTGCCGTGCTGCATTTCATCGCGTATCGCTTCTTCAACCTTGTCGCGAACATCATGTCCAGTTGCCGATTTATAATTTGCCACTTCTGCTGATCACAGTTCAGAGTCACGCTATACAATATGAAAGCCACTGTAAGTCCTGTCAACAGATAGTCATGGTCAATATCACTCGTCAAATTTTCTGCCCAGGCGTTAATGTTATTGGTTAGTGGAGATGGGTGTGGAACTGTAGTGGAGCCGAGTCATGTACATTGAGTGGACATCGTGGGTGGATGTTCGTGTTGAGGGTGGGGCTGTGAACAATTTGCCACAAGACATACATGTTGAAAGTGGCATTGAGGCCAATTACAGCCGGTGAGAAAGTTGAATTGGTGGCAGATAGGCCTGACAATGTGCAGCTGGTGGTCGGAATTGGAGTGTGGGTGGGCGTTGGGCCTGGCCAGGTTTTGGTTAAGTTGATTCACCACGCAACGTTTAACAAGAAAGCACGTATGGAAATGCTGCGAATTGCTGCCCCAACAAAAACCGTAGTGGTGCTGAAGTTAGCGATATTTGTTGTCGTACATGGCAACAGAGGCAATGGTGTGGGACACCAGCAGTTCCACAACTTTCACAGTATATAAAAGGTAATCTGCAATTTGCGATGTGCCTGAAAGCCTTCCGGTGTTGGACAACTGGTGCATAATTCTCACGTTTGCGGCAACCCACATAGACAATGAAATGTTTTCTAATTTTGGGTTGCTTCTGGGAGCACGTTGTACAATGCGAGCACCAGTGGAGCCACCAATTTCTTGCTCGTCCTCTATGGATCCATCGCAAGTCCCAGTGCTTACAAAATCGGGATTTAAAAAAGGTTTTGTCTAACCTCCTTTCTTGGCTTCTGCTGGCTTCTGGGTTCCTAGGAACACTTGGGGGTTGTTGTCAACCCTTTCCAGTGGCACGGAGAAAGGCTGCTCTGTGGCTCCGAGAGTAACTAATGGGTCATCAAGTGAGATTCCTCCAATCTTTTTCAACAATTCTTCCAGGCCTTCATCGTTAGCTAATGACTTGGTAGTCACGGAGACGGTCTCGCTCGATTTGGTCACCTCAGACGTGGTGCTTTTCTCCTTACTATGCAGTAGTGCCAGGGCATGCAACAGAATTTTCCTCTGCCCCAGGGTTAAATCAAGCTTTCCTATATCGTCTCAGTTGACTAACTTCAAAGCTTCTTGGCTATCAAGGTCGTTTTTCTTTAACTGTTCGATTGTCCCCTCCTTCAGACCAGAATCTTGCACCACTGTTTAAAGTCAAAGCTCGCCATAAAAAAAAATTGTTTAACACACTAGTAATGTTGATCGCTCGCTGATCGCCAAGGAAATGAATACAGGTATGGGAACTGCTCGCTTACTCTGCCTAGGCATGGCGTGGAATTACCGTTGCAGTATTTAATTTATTTATTTTATTTATTTTATTTATTTATTTTGCTTCGCCTGGGAGTTACGTATATATATTACAAAAAAAAAAAACATTGATGACAATTACAAAACCAGGCAGGGACACCACAACAGTAAGAACCAATTACTGTGGGCCCCAATTAATTAATTAACAAGGTACATAAGGAAACAAAAACTGATTAAAAACAACAAGTTACAGGACAATTCAACAGTCTAGCATTTTTACATTTAACACATATAGATTTCCAGGTTCTAGGCTCTTCAGGATCATAGCTTGTACGAAGGGCTTCGAAAAAATATTCTAGTAGTTTAAGCTTGAAACTCTGAATTGATGTAGACATTCTGATACATTCAGGCAATATGTTCCATATCCTTGCAGTGCGATTGAAAAAAGAATTCTGATAAGTTACAGTTTTACATTTACGAATGCGAAAAGAGGTTACATTTGGGTTTGCAGTGGAACGAGTTATTCGAGATGGTATTAGTTTCTGAGGTATAACATTAGGAGAAATAGAAATCATGCCTGTGGTTGCTTTAAAAAACAGAGTTAAGTCCATAAACTCGTGCCAGTAACATATTGGCAAAAGATTGGTAGCTACGAGTCTGTCCTTATAAGTCTCTGAGCAAAGAAAGGGTAAGTCTAGAATAAATTTTGTAGCCCAGCGTTGTATACGCTCCGTACGCCTTATGAGTTCTACAGTCTGTGGGCATTGTTAATTATGATAAACAAGTCTATCACTCACATAATTTGATAAGGTCACCGTGTTAGACCGTGCAAAGTTATAGCCAACGATTCAACACGTTCCTTTGTCTCTACCGTGCGAAGCAAGACAATGACTACGAGGCACACAACTAACACGCAGCTAACGTGTTAAAAGTGAGTTCTTTCGTTTTAGCATGCAATCGTACTGTGTGCGTGCATTCACCTTATTCCCTGAAATCCCGTGGAGAGTCACATATGTCTCCTATCAGCAGGGAACTCCTCCGTTCCAGATTGCCCAGACCCTGCGATGGCTAAACAACTGGAGGCTGAAATTTTTCACTACAGATCACCTACCTTCTCCAAAACCACAAAAGCTACCTATCGCACTCACCGGAACAGCTATCTTTGCTTCTGTCAGCGTATGGGGTACCCCCCAGTACCAACCCAACGTGGACACATTTGCCAGTATGATGCGTTCTTATCCAGAACACTTAAAGCTACCTCTATTCCAAATTATCTTAATATTATCAGCATTTTACACAAGGAATTCAACTTGCCCAATCCCCTGGCCAACAATTGGGTCCTCCACTCCCTTCTTACAGGTATTAAGCGTGTCAAGGGTCAGCCACCTGCTCAAAAACTCTCCATCACCCCGGAATCCTTGTAAGCATTTATCATAAGTTGAATTTGCGCAGTAGTTTTGATGCCTCCTTTTGGGCGGCAAGAATGGGATGTTGCGCAAAAGCCATCTTTTATCTAGTTCTGTCCGTGCCTTTGACCCCTCTCAGCAGCTTGTCAGGTCAGATTTTCACTTTTTCCCCTGGGGTGCCCTTGTCACTATTCGGTGGAGCAAAACCATTCAGTTCCGGGAGCGGCTGGTACACCTCCCCGCCCAGTCACTGCTATCCGAAGGGCTTTCTCTTTTGTTCACAATGCTCCTCAGAACTGACAGGCATTCACTTGGCAAGATCCTACTTTCTTTCGTTTCAAGATTTTTACTTATTCCCAGTTTTTGCAGTGCTTTCGTGCTATCCTCCAGGCCCTTAGCCTGTAGGCCACGGATTTTGTTCGCCACTCTTTACCGCAGGGTGGTGCATCTTTTGCTTTTAAGGCAGGGTTACCAGTTAGGATTATTAAGAGCTTAGGGGAGTGGCATTCTGACATTGTTCTCCTTTACCTGAACGTGCCACTTTCTCTCCGACTACAATCTATCAATGCTATTGCCAAAACTATTCTTACCATTAAATTATCTTAGCTATACCCACTTTTCCACATTTTGGGTTTGGAGTACTTTATTTGTTAGATATCAGTTGATAGTTATTTCCCACGTATTGTATTTTGTTTGCTAAGGTTGTCGAGTAGGGGGTGCATCAGTTGTCTAGACTGATGCGGTTCTAAATTGCAAACGAAGGCATGATGAGGAGATTCAGGACTTGTGCAGCATTAAAGTACTTTTTTAATCATGAGATATTTCGTAATATCATGCGCAGCATACCTGCGTTGTAATTATACGCAACATTGGGATGCAACTACTGTAGGTATAGAATCTGCCACTGCTAGTGTTAGGCTTCATTGAACTCACTACGTCGTCGCAGCAACATTGGCATTTATTGATATTGCATAATATTCCCTCTCTCCCTCCCACAGTGGGTTTTCTTGTTATATTCAGCGACAGTGTGATCAGTTTTGTTTTTCTTTTGTTCCTTACGTTCCCTTTTTTCTTGTTTTTTTTTTTAGAATTGGATTTGTGTATTTTAATTGACCTGTAGGTTGGAGTACTTCATTTGTTAGATATTAGCTGATAGTTATTTCCCGTGTATTGTATTTTGTTTGCTATTGATTATTAATAAAGGCTGTCGTGTATCCCAAGCTATGGCTGGTTTACTAAGTTTTGCAGATCTAGGTCTGCTGGGGAAAAAGGAAGCAGGGCTAATTGTCCGCTTCCTCAGACTCCCAGAGCGGGAATATATCCTCAAGATCACAAGAGATGAAAAAGGCGAGGGAAGAAAGACAAGTGGCCTACTATGACAGACAAGAACCAGAAAAACGCGTTAAGAGTTTAGAAACCATAATCCATGCAGAAGCAGCCATTAAGAAATGTGGTTTACAGGACCAAACGAATGCAATCATCAGTCAGATATTTGGCAATGAGGAATCCCCTGGCCTCCTTGAAGCAGAGTGTGAAAAAAGAGCAAGATGTGGCATTTCAAGAGCACATTTAAGTGTGAAACACACTTACCAGGGGGAGAGAAAATATACAAGTACCTTACAAATCTGTTAACAACGATGAAGGAGTCCATGACTGCCGATGTTGAACAACGAAAGAATAAAACACAAAATGGAACACAAAGAAGAAGGTGTCTGTGCCTTTGTACCTATAATGAAACAGTTGGCTCACAGTCAAGAAACAGAGTATTGAAAGAGCCGTGTGGTATGTCAAGCAAGTTTCAACGTCCAAAACGTGTTCCCTTCTTTTGTTGTACCACCTTTTAAGGAGGCTCGCAACAGTTTTTTTGGCCTTGGAGTGTATCTTTTGAAGTCAAAATTTCGCATAGAAGATAAACTTCGATTTCCTTGATACTACACCACCTTTTCCACAAATGATCAAAGTTTATTCTCTCACTGGTTTCCTAGCAACAGCTGTCACCATAGCAACAGTAATGGACAACCCCTCATTTCAAATAATGTCGAATATCTCGAAAACTAGTCAGAGACTTTATGACGAAACTTGAACTATTTGAACTACTCAACCTACTCAACTTGTATGGGAAATTAGGGAAAAATCTGTAATAGCGTTTTCACGTAAATCATGATTCATTTTTTACGGTCTGATTTTGGTCATTCCTGCAATTTTCTCCAATATTTCAAGAAAGATAAAACTTAACACTTTCTCTTTTCAGTTGGAGGATCTTTTATGATATCAAAACATTCTTAATTTACATTGAGCTTCCTAGGTGGCTGCGATTTTAAGATATTTATATTTAAAAACTGCTAAAATGCAGCGCAAATCAGCCAAAAAGTCCGTAATTTGCATAAATTCTCGGTTATTCACGTGCAATGAATATTTATACACGCTCCGCTTGTGTCCTCTCGTTCGTTTATAATTCCCTCTCATAATAATAAAAAATTTTCGTCTTCTGAGCTTCTTTCTGGAGACTCTTTGCCATTATTCTTTAAATACTGACTGATTGCATACATGTTAATGCCCACGATGGCATTACACTGGAGCCGAAAAATGACGAAAAACAAGCTCAGAAGAGGAATATTTTTTAATTATGAGAAGGAATTATAAACGCACGAGAGGACACAAGCGCGGCGTGTATTAATATTCATTGCACGTGAATAACCGAGAAATAGACCAGGAAAAACGAAATAAAACTGTTGCTCGTTGAAAGTTAATAACTACTGAAACTTGACCAAGATTCAGCCTTCTTATCTAATAACAGAAATGTTTATTCAGCCCAAAACTTGGTGGAACATCAAAAAGAATTATTATTCTAACGTCAATCAATTTAAGGGAAAAATCTGTAAGGGCAGTTTAGAAGTATTTCTATTTATGCAAATTACGGACTTTTTGGCTGATTTGCGCTGCATTTTAGCAGTTTTTGAATATAAATATCTTAAAATTGCAGCCACCTAGGAAGCTCAATGTACATTAAGAATGTTTTGATATCATAAAAGATCCTTCAACTGAAAAGAGAAAGTGTTAAGTTTTATCTTTCTTGAAATATTGGAGAGAATTGCAGGAGTGATCAAAATCAGCCCGTAAAAAATGAATCATGATTTACGTGAAAACGCTCTCACAGATTTTTCCTTAATTTCGCATACAAGTTGTGTAGGTTAAGTAGTTTCGTCATAAAGTGTCTGACTAGTTTTCGAGATATTCGACATTATTTAAAATGAGCGGTTGTCCATTACCGTTGGTATGGTGATAGCTGTTGCTAGGAAACCAGTGAGAAAATAAACTTTGATCATATTTTGAAAAGGTCGTGTAGTATCAAGGAAATCGAAGTTTATCTTCTATGCGAAATTTTGACTTAAAAAGATACACTCCAAGGTCAAAAAAACTGTTGCGAGCCTCCTTAAGCTCTGGTATAGAGTAAATGAGTCATTCTCAGACATTCATTTTGTTTCCGTAGATTCTAACCATTGCAATCTTTCGGTATTGGATGCTGTCAGAGACTGGCTAGCAGTCAACGTTTCGGATCTATGGGAAATCATTCAAGCACTACCCCCTTTTATTTATACAGTGTATGTGACACTCCACATGGTTTTGTACGACATAGGGAATGTAGGAATCCTTCAACAACAAAGCATTTATGGGTTCTTTTGGTAGCTGCCTGGAAGCACCCTCTCTTGAAAAGACAACTACTAAGGTACATATCAATATTTATATATTTTTGGAAGCTTAATGGCTATGGTTATTGTTAAATTAGGGGGTCTTTCTCATCTGAGCAGGGGCCAGGTGTCGGATGACCCACTCATACACCTATAATACCATTGCTTGGATTGTTAGCATTTAAGTGATTTTATTTTACTAAGCTATTTGATGGATAATATTTTACTGTGTCTTGCAGTGGCTTTGGGTGGGACTGCCCCTCTCTGGCTCGTTCAGGGCTTTGGCGGGTACTTCCCCACCTTTGCTGGGAATAGTTCATATACTAAGCATTATTGTGATTTCATAGTTTGTCTTTGCAAGAATAAACGGCCACATAAGTGGCCAAAATATGGTAAAGACGTATTTTTGTTCTTTTCAGCAAACTGAGTGCAGCTGCTGCAAGACAGGAACTATAATGAATAGAAAGCAAAATAGCAAAGAGGATGAAATAATATTTACGGCTCAGCCACCTTTTTTATGATGATAACAATTTTTACGTGTACTTGAATAGTAAGTTTTTTTATAATAGGAGATGGTGTCATCCTTTTCACACAAAATAAGCAGCAGTCGTTTGCAGATGGGAAAGTTGCTGGAAACAACAGTCATCAAGCCATTCAAAATTCTCTAAGCTTAATGGTAGACGTCATTCTGACACTGCTAAAAACAAGTCCACCTCTTCAAGGTAAACGCATTTTATGGCCAAGGGAATTAACAGTCAAACCTGTGAGGGTAGTTGGGTCCTCTGGGGCAGTGGCTGCTAATACAGAGGTAACGTTCAGGGATGAACAGTTCTGCCCCATCCAGTCAACAGCTTTTAGACAGAGGCTGGGCACACAGAGTGCACTCCGTAAGAAACTCCTAAAGATGAACCTGTCTTGCTTTCTCCAATCAGTGATTTTCCACCAAGCAGCACTGAATAGAATATTCAATTATGTGCTACAGATTATACAGCTGGGTGTATATCTAGCTAGTACAGATGGATGACACCAAGTGGCGCATTTGCCAATTTTTTTTGTTGGGGGGGGGGGGGTCATGATCACTGCTGCATTTAGCTTGTACATTGCTCTATTGAACATGTATCATACTTTTTCTTATTTTCCACATGGCTCGTTCTCCTTTATTCTTAACTTCACGGTGACTATATTGAATAAACACTGTCAATTGTCTGAGAAGTTGGGGTCAGCTTTGATTGTAACAGGGGTGAGTAGAACTGATATTCTTCTGTAATATTATCCTCTAATATCGCCTACTACACAATCATCCATCATGTATAGTTATAGAAAGACCTAAGAAATCTATCAGTAAATGTATATCTCCAGTTTACACTAACAGGAGAATTTAATCAATCTAGGTTCTTCAGAACTAACTTGCTTGAAAAAATAGTCCGGTGTAAGATGTTGCCTTGTGTTTGATCCCAACTTTTGTTGTTTTCCATTTAAGCCAGCGTGACTCCCTCCAAAGACACATTGTCATTCCCTCCTTTCTTCAAGTCTGATAACTGCACATTTGATTCATGAGTAAACTTAAACTTACTTTTGCTTCGACTTATTCTAACGTCAGCTCATTTTAACCCAACTTAAAATTATATCTTTATGTAATGTATCGGGCCGCAAAACTTGTTATAGATGCGGTTCAAAGGGACACTTTGGTCGTGATCCCCAGTGCCCAGCAAAAGGCAAGACTTGCAGAAAGTGTGGTGGGAGGGATCATTTTGAGAAAGTCTGCAAGACAAAATCATATGCTCACCAGGTTGGAAAGGAACCCAGTGAACCCCAACATGACTATACATTCAGCATCAATGAAGATGAACAATCAGAAATGATCACCGTGCAAGTAGGAGGGGTGGACCTTTACATGCTAATCGATTCTGGGGCTAACAGCAGTATTGTTGACGAAGGGACGTGGGAACAGCTGAAGGCGAAGGGGGTGAAATGTGAATCACAGGCTGCTTCCCCAGACAAAAAGCTATACCCATATGCATCAAATCAGCCATTGCCAGTGAAAGGAAGTTTTAAGTGTACGGTGCCCGTTTGTGATAGACCCACCAGAGCAGAGTTCTTGGTAATTAAGGGTAGAGGGATGTCACTACTTGGAAAAGTAAAAGCAACAGAATTGGGGGTGCTAAAAGTTGGTATTAACATTGCTGCGGTAACCACCAAGGCCCATGACTTGAAACTGCAATACCCAGAAGTGTTTGAGGGTGTTGGAAAGCTAAAAAACAAGCAGATATCCCTGGATATAGATCCCACTGTGGAACCTGTGGTGCAGCCATACAAAGAAATACCATTCAATCTCAGGGAAAAGGTCCGAGACAAAACCACAGAACTCTTGGAATTGGGAATACAGTGGAATCCCGATTTTTCGAATACTTGATTATTCGAAACTGCCAATTCTTCGAACCAAAAGTCGTTTCCCTTGGATTTGCTTCAGTCAAACATTGTAATTTTTACCCCCGATTTTTCGAATGCTCGATTTTTCGAAACTCCCGATATTTCGAACTGATTCTTTCTTCCCTTCAAAAATTTACTTTCCATTTCTCGAACTTTGAAAACTCAGGAACCAACAAAAACCGGTTTAAGCCACATACACCTCTGAATGGAATTAAAAAGTCCCGGAAAAGGTGTTTTCACGCCTTTTTTTATTACAAAGCAAGTGACAAATATGTCATTGAAGTCATTTTGAAGAAACTACAACGCCGTTGTTACACAATCGAGGGTCTTGAATTACTCTACACGATCAAAGTTCCTTTCGTTTAGTTGCATTATTTTTTCAAGCTCTTGCCGTAGCACATTAAAAATTTTGCTGTTCCTTTAAACCGTGGAATACAGGGTCCTTTTTTTCTGATACAGTAAGGGGAAGGAAAATGCAGTCAAGATTCTGTGCAAAATTACAGACGTATGTATCAATACAGTACTGGTTTTTGTTCTGCCGAAATTGGCTTAAATCCTTAAAATTTTCGTTTTGTTTTAAATGCACGTTTCGTTGGTAAATAAAGATGGTTCACACATTAAAAAAATGATATACCGTTGTTGTCTGCCTTCTTGGATCTTATAAAACCATTCCATGGTAAAACAGGTCTGATTTGATGCCACCTTCGATTTTTCGAACTCCCGATTTTTCGAACCAATTTCCATTTCCCTTGGAGGTTCGAAAAATCGGAATTCCACTGTAATTGAACCAGTGGAGGGACCTGCCCCTTGGGTCAACCCTGTGGTAATCGTTCCAAAGAACGACGGGGAGACCCGCCTCTGCATTGACATGAGACAGGCAAATCAGGCAATAATGCGAAGGCGATATCCAATACCCACAGTTGACGATGTGTTACACACCATGAATGGTTCTAAGATCTTCAGTAAATTGGACCTCAAATGGGGATATCATCAGTTAGAGTTGAGCCCAGAATCCAGGGAAATTACAACATTTGCCACACCCGATGGGTTGTTTCGCTACCAACGCTTACTCTTTGGTGTATGTTCTGCCAGTGAACAATATCAACATGAAATTGCTTCAGTCCTTGCAGGTATCGAAGGTGCAGAAAACATCTCGGATGATATTGTGGTGCATGGTCCTGACACGGAGACACATGACAAGTGGCTCCACCAAACAATCCAGCGCCTGCAAGAGTGCGGTCTCACTTTAAATGCTGAGAAATGTTTGTTCAACATGAACAGGTTGGTGTTTATGGGCATGTTGCTTTCGGAGAAAGGGATTGGTCCTACAGAAGATCGAGTCAAAGCAGTATTAGAAGTGAAGGAACCGGAGAATGCCACGGATGTACTCAGTTTCCTGGGTTTGGCCAACTACAGTAGCAGGTTCATACCTCACTTTGTCACATTGTCTGAACCACTGCGAAGATTGACCAGGAAAGAGACGCCGTTCGAATTTGGGCCAGAACAGAGGAAGTCCTTTGAATCACTCACACAGAAGATGGCAGAGGCATGCACGCTGGCATATTTTGATAAAACCGCACCCACCAAGGTCATTACAGAAGGTCAGTACTGGAACAGGGCGGCACGTGGACACCAGTATGTTATGCAAGTCGTAGTCTGACTGTATGTGAGCAGAAATATTCCCAAACAGAAAAAGAAGCATTAGGTGTGGTGTGGGCATGTGAGAGGTGCCATGTCTATCTGTATGGAATGAAGTTTGTTGTGGAGACCGACCACAAGCCTTTAGAGGTGATATATGGTCCACGGTCGAGACCATGTGCACGGGTTGAACGATGGGTTCTCAGATTACAGCCATATGATTTCAGTGTGGTACAAAGGCCTGGTTAGGGAACATTGCCGTTCCACTGTCACGGCTGCTCCACAGGGAGGTCAAACCTGACAACCACCAGCAGTGTGCAGAAAAACATGTTAGATTTGTTGCCGTGAATGCGACTCCGACAGCACTCACAACCTGTGAGACAGAGGAAGCATCAGCTGCTGATGAAGAACTGATAGAAGTAAGAAGGGCCATTGCAACAGGGCAGTTCAAGAAGTGTAAACAATACATGGCAGTGGCTGGGGAGTTGTGTGTCATTGGCCAGCTTGTGCTTTGAGGTACACGCATTGTTATTCCCCAAAAGCTTCGTCCAAGGACCCTAGCCCTCGCTCATGAAGGCCACTTGGGAGTGGTTGGCACAAAAGAAAATCTCAGGACCAAGGAGTGGTGGCCAGGAATGGACAGGGCAGCTGACAGACACTGCCAAACATGCCATTGGTGTCAGTTAGTGGCACGGCCAGATCCTCCCGAACCAATCCGGTTCACAACACTACCAGATGGGCCCTGGCAAGAGGCAAGACTTAGCAGTTGACCTGATGGGACCACTACCATCCGGACATTCATTGTTGGTGATTGTTGATTACCATAGCCGATTCCATGAGGTCGAGGTCATGCAATCCACTACCGCTGAAAAGGTCATTGACCGCCTGGCAGACACCTTCTCTAGACATGGGTTACCAGCTAACATCAAGTCTGACAATGGCCCACAGTTCAAATCAGTGAATTTAGAGAATATTGTGAACAGCAAGGCAAAATTAATCACAAAGTTACCGCCAAGTGGGCCCAAGCCAACGGGGAGGTGGAGAGGCAGAATCGGTCACTATTGAAGCGTTTGCAGATTGCTCAGGCAGAAAACAAACCCTGGAGGGCAGAATTAAGGAAGTATCTCACTGCCTATAGAAGCATTCCCCACGGTACGACTGGAAGGAGTCCTGCCGAGCTATTGTTTAACCGGAAATTTAGAGGAAAGATCCCTCATTTAAGCATTGATCACGCTTATGACCACGAATTACCAATCGCAATGCCAAACAGAAAGCTAAGACCAAAGACTATGCAGACACACAACGCAGAGCCATTCACTCCAATGTCGAAGCAGGTGATGAAGTCCTAGTCAAACAGGACAAAACTAACAAGCTCAGCACAGCTTTCAACCCGAACCCGTTCAAAGTAATCAGTAAGAGCAGAAACAGTCTTGTGATTGAAAGTCCAGCAGGGAACCAGTACTCCAGGAAGAAAAGCCATGTCAAGTGTTACATCACGGAGGGGGACCCCGCTTCCCAGCAAGAATCAGATGTCTTGGCAACACCTGCCTCACTACCCGCAGAGGAACCAGCTACGGGGCCGCTGAACAGTGAAGTTTACCTTGATACAACGGAGAGCATTGGGGCAAAATCAGAGACACTAAGTACCCTGCGGCCCCAGAGGACACCCAGATTACCAGAGAGATTGAGAGGTTATGTTGTTAACTTTCTCTGGGGAACATGAACACTGAACATTGACTCTGTTTAAACAGAAAGCTTAAGAGACGATGTTGTTTATTACGGTAACTTTCTCAAGAGAACACTGATTTCACTTAAACTAAAACACAGTTTGAACAGTTAAGTTTTGTTTGTTGCATGTTTCATTGGGGAACGCCCTCCTGACTTTATTGTTTCTGCAGTTAGAAATACTTGATTATGTAAAGAAGCATTTATCAGAGAAAAGGGAAGATGTAATGTATCGGGCCGCAAAGCATGTTGGGATAAAACCTACCAGGTGCTTCGGAAGCGGCGGCCATGTTGTCGGCCGAATAAAACATGTTGAGTTAAATCTGGAAGCTTAAATGTGTTATTGATCCAAGGGACACGATACTTTATACTTCTGTTGCTAGTGAAAACCTGGCTGTTAAGAGCCAACTGCTTCCTAACCGACCACTCTTTACCTTTATTTGGACCCAGCCTGCTATGCTTCAGTAATGTTACGTACTTTGACCACATGTCAATGTCCCCTTCTCCAAAAAGGCCAACCTCTTGAGACTTCCACAATAGACAACAGATTCTTTGAAACAGTGAACAGACTGCTGTTGAGATGCTCTTTCTTTGGCTAAATACTTCATAGTGGCCAATTGATACTGAAAAATAGCATTGAAGGATCAAGGATTGGTTTCTTTTCGTCCATCTGGCCCACCTCGAATAGTCTCATTGCAAACCTGTTAAATTGAAATTAAAAATAACTATAAAAGGTAACTACATCTTCAGCAAAAAGTACTTGCCTGCTCTCGGAAGGGAAAAATTTGTCAATGAAACTAATTTTATGGTGCCAAGATCGGCAATGAATTGATATTTTTTCCCTACCTGCAAAGTTGAGTGCCATTTGTAGCCATGTTGTCGACAGCAAAGGGACATCGCGGGCAAAACAAAAGTCCAAAGGCAAAATATAGTGTAAACCCAGCATTTTTATGCTTCTGTTCGAGCTTGGTTAAGTTTTACTTTTCTTACAAGTAGTGACATAATAGCTTCCCGTTTTTTTGATTGACTCCCATTCTCAGAATTTTTTGGGTGTTCTGCTGGGTGTTCGTAGCCCTATAATTTGTAGTATGTAATAAAATACCCGAATTTTACGTGTAGATACATTTTAACCTTCTATCGTACCAATCAGGTAACAATTCTGACTTTAATCGAGAAAAACCAGCAGGTGATAACAAAACTGCGACAACATGTTTCAGCCTCTAAAAAACGAATTTTTGGACAAATTTTAAAATTGCACTAATTGCCTTATATGCTCCTGACATTATCTAGTCTAGGTACTGGCAGTATCCCTAATATCGCCAAAGTGTAGATAATCTTTACTGTCTTTACTGCATAAATTGCCTTTCAGGCTGTTAGCAAATTATCAAGTTCAGGATTGGGAATTTGTTCTATTTGATGAGTTTATAGCACACGCGAGGAATGAAAAGGAAAAATAATACAAGTGCCTCGCCAAAGCTATTTCATTTCATCAGTCATCATTTCAAAGGCCGCAAGCAAAGTTTACGATGGCCAGCTGAAGAAAATACAGAGACAAGTTGACAAACAGCGCAAGGAAGTCTTCCTTAATTTAACAAAAAAGAATTTCACAAGTACTGCTGTGAAAGATCTTAAGCAAGAATGGCAACCTCTTCAAGAGCATGTCAGGGGAGGTCATATACTGTTGCCCATAATCAACTACTGGAGAGGAACAGAGATCGAGACCTCAGATAGTTCTTTGAGCTTTTTAAGTTTTGAAAATTGCAAATTTAATGGTAAAGTCGCAAGAGCCAAGGAGGCCAACGCGGTCAGAGCTTATCCTGGTTTCTGTAGCACCAAGCAACTGAGAGTTTAGCTACTCCCCCCCGGATGGGGTGCTAGTCCATCACAGGGTTATCCTGAGCATTATGTCGCCAGTACCCTTTTATACACTTGAGTGGAGAGAGACAATGTGGGGTGAAGTTTCTTGTCTTAGGAAACAACACGATGGCAGGGACAGGGCATCGAACCACCGAGCTTCAGATCTGAAGTCCAATGCGTTAACCACTACACCACCACGCCCCCACATAATGAATGAAATAAAATTCGAGAAGGATAACACACCGCGTGTAACCGTTATACACATCAAGTACCATGGAAGGCAAATCCCTAAAGAACATGTGCATGAACGTTATTGTACATCAACCGTCCGAGGATGGAATCCTAAATAAGGCCATGCAAGATATGCCGTTCCTAGATGACTATTACGTCTGCTTTGGAGGTTCAGCTGGGTGATCAAAATGAGCTTTTCTTAGAGACTGAAACATGTTTTGTTATCACCTGCTGATTTTTTCTTAATTAAAGTCTGAACTGTTAATTAATACGATAGGAGGTTGAAATGTAGCTACATGTAAAACTGGAACGGAGGCATAAAATGCTGGGTTTACATGATATTTTGCCTTCGGGCTTTCACTTGGTTCACGACGTCCTTTTAACCTCGACAACATGGTTGCAAACAGCCGGCGCGTACGTAGCGAAACAGCCGGTACGTAGCGAAACAGCGAAACAGCCAAACAGCCGGTGCGTACGTAGCGAAAAAATATGAATTCATTGCCGATGACCTTGGTTTTCCTGTGGTTTCATTGTGAACAATGAGCTTTATTTTCACACTTGGTTTCCATTTGGACTTCGCACACCCACTATGGTACGTCAGCGAGTGACCTAAGGAGTGGTACACATTCTTACCATAGTGGGTTATCTTGCTGATGTGCACATTGACGACTTTAATGGCGTGGAAACACCAGAACTCGCCCATGAAGCATTCAGCAGAATGACCCCAACTATCTGAGGAACCAGGGTTAGCTGCTTCTCCGAACAAAGACCAGTTTCCTAACTCTCAAACGCTTGTACTTGGAGTTGTATTAACACAGAAAACATGACAATCTCAGTGTTCTCATTCAGATTATTGGCGTCAAGAACTGAACTTTCTCATTGGTCACACTTAGAACAAGCAAACAAGCTTTTACTCTTTTTCTCCGCGATAATTTTACGTCAGTTTTAGCAAACGTAGTCCAATTAGCTAGACATATGTCTGTTCACGGACGTCACTTCATCTCTTGCAGATCGTCGAGATCCGATCCTGGCGGCGCAACTAAACCACGAGATTCAGCAATACAGGTCACAGCTCTTTGCTGAGTCCACTAAAGCTACCTACCAAGCTCATCGCAACACGTATCTCCGTTTCTGCAACTACATGGGTTACACTCCCGTTCCAGTTCACCCGGCACACTTACTGCAGTACGCTGCTTTCTTAGCCAGATCACTCAAGCCCTCATCTATCAGCAGCTATCTCAATATCATCGGCATTTTACACAAGGAATTTGGTTTGCCTAACCCCCTACTTGATAACTGGCCGCTAAAATCATTACTTACGGGTATTAAACGCGCCATAGGTATGCCGCCAAACCAAAAATTGCCCATTACCCCCTCTCTGCTCTTGCGTCTGCATGCAACTCTCAATTTCACAAAAAAGTTTTGATTCCTCTTTTTGGGCCATATGCCTGGTTGCGCTTTACAGTTTGTTTTGTAAATCCCATCTGCTCCTGATGTCTGCTCAGAAATTTGACTCATCTAAGCAGCTCACCAAAAGCGATTTCAAGTTTTTTCCCTGGGGTACACTCATCACCATTCGATGGAGCAAAACCATTCAGTTCAGGGAAAGGGTGGTTGATATCCCCCTTCCTTGCATCCCCGGGAGCAAGCTATGTCCTACCACAGCTGTTATACATGCCTTTCATTTTACTAATTCCACTGCAGCTAATAGTCAAGCCTTCACCTGGGATGACAACTCTTTATCCCCTAAAACTCACGTCTTCACCTATAATTTGTTCATTTCTAAACTACGGGACCACCTCACAAGCATGGGCATCAATCCTCAGTCATACGCAGGGCACTCATTCCGTCGAGGCGGGGCGTCTTTTGCATACCAATCAGGGGTACCACTAGAACTTATTAAAGCCCTTGGGGATTGGCGTTCTGACACGATACTAATTTACCTCACTATGCCACTTTCTATTAGACTCCGATCAGCTAACATGTTTTGGAAATCCATCCTTACACATCCACACACCACCTAAATCACTACACACAACACTCCACTTGGGTTTGGGCTATTGGTTGTACCAGTTAATAACTTATGAGCCGTAAAATCTTTAGAAATTATGTATCATGTTACGTGTAGTGTATATTGTAATAAAGGCTGCCAGATCCCAAACTTTAGTCCACGTTGTGGTTTAGGTGGATATTGATAACTTGTTATTAATATAAGTCTAGACTACAACCTGTCGACAGGGTGCCGGATCTGGTGGGCCTATTCTCGATTTTGACCAAGCTGTTACGTAGGTATAAGATATGTGCATGAGGGTCACAAGCTTATGACCTAAGACTTTAAGTATGCGCCATGATAGTCACAAGATTACTTTTAGCCAATCATATGTACACTAGTTTCTGTACCAGTACACATTATTAGGCAAGTTACCCGAGATATCCACTCAGTGCAACCCTTAGCACGAGCAGCATCTAGCCAACGGCAACTTTTATCTAGCCTTAGTAATCAGTATTTAATAGGCTTAGTTTTAAAACTTTTTCCCGCCCACCCACTTCCAGGGCAGTCTTGTTCAGTTTTTGTTGTGTGTTATTGTTATAAGGGTTCTATTGATATATTTATGATATATGTATAAAACAATAATAATAATAATTATAATTATAGTAATAATAAGAATTATTTACTGTGGGTTATTGGTTGTACCAGTTAATAACTTACGAGCCGTAAAATCTTTAGAAATTATGTATTATGTTACGTATAGTGTATATTGTAATAAAGGCTGCCAGGTCCCAAACTTGAGTCCGCGTTGTGGTTTAGGTGGATATTGATAACTTGTTGTTAATATAAGTCTAGACTACAGCCTGTTGACAGGGTGCCGGATCTGGTGGGTCTATTCTCGATTTTGACCAAGCTGTTACGTAGGTATAAGATATGTGCGCGAGGGTCACAAGCTTATGACCTAAGACTTTTAAGTATGCGCCATGATAGTCACAAGATTACTTTTAGCCAATCATATGTACACTAGTTTCTGTACCAGTACACATTATTAGAGATCTTTCACATAACTCCAACAAGAGCCACTATGGTGCAAAAGTCCACTAAATATGTAAAATACACGGTTTGTTTTCCCATGGGTAACTTTTCCTTTATTTGCGGCACGCACGAATAGTACCATCAAATAAAACACGAATTGTGTGACAAAGAGCATTTTATTTTCAGCGTTTTCGTTTACAACTGAAAAAAAAATGAACAAAAGGACATTGGCAGTTCAATATTTCGCATGTTTAGTCCTTGTCGCTACTGTCGCTGTCGAATTTATCTAGGATGCGTTCTATTTTACTCATCATTTTCACAGCCTTGCCACACATCTCCGTGTGCGCCTTGTGGGCCTCCTCCGATTTCCGCTGTCGCTTCCTGGAGCGCTTTTTCTTAGGTTTGTCCTGTTTTGGCTCAGGCGATGTGGGGTTGGCTTCCCCTGGGAGATCAACATCGGCATCGGTGCCTGAACTATCTTCGTTAAGACATGCTGCCTGGCTAAATTTCGCAGATTTTCGCTCTTCTGGTGAGCACTTCTTTGCGTATTGCATCCTGTTATCCACAATAGTCTGTGACATCGCCGTCTCGCTTGTACTTGTCGTGGCAGTCAGCTGTTTAGCTTTTTGGAGGTTTTGGGAAACAATTCGTCTAATCCTTTTTATCGATGATTCTCTTGGGGTAGAACGATAGTATTCCCTGATGCTTTCGTTCTTCATAAAATTTCCACCCATGGGTTGACTTAAGCGTTCCTTTATTGCCGTTAAAATTTCATCCCAGCCCGAGTTTTCGCTGTAGGCTTCTAGGACTATCTTTTGCTCAACTCCAGTTACCTGGTAGCGACGCTTTTTGGTTTTCTTAGACTTAGGCTCTATTGATATTTCTGCACAAAAAAATAAAATAAAATAAAATTAGACAGAAAGTCCGGGGAGATGTTTTAGTGTTGTAACTGACGAATGCCTACCTTGTGTTACAGGCTGTTCGTCATCCTCCTCAAATGGCCTCCAAAATGAACTCATTTCTGCGAATTGAGTAAGATCATCGAATTTTAAGCGCTGTCTTTTATAGCTCTTTTCAACACAAAGATCTTCTACACCACGTCCCTCGGGTTTTATTATTGGTTTACAATTTACCCTCCTTTCAGGCAAGTCATGCAGTGACAATAGAGAATCGACATTATCGTATCCAGTGTCCAAAAGTCTAAATGCTTTGTGTTAGGCATCCATAAATATTCTCGAAGGGAATGTAGAGCTAATTATAAATAAAAAATAAAAAAGGGAGAGATTATCATAAGACTCAAACAACCTAGCCATCATGCCATGATTTACACATGGTTACCCACTTTCTCACGCTTTTACCAAAAAAAATATCTGATTTGCTCCCAATGGTATAAACGCGGCTTTCATGAACTGGAATGGGAGGGTCATGACTGAAAATAGTACAAATTAAACTCTTCAAAACATTCAGATGATGTAACCAGTTTAGAAATCGAAAGTAATCAATCTGGTAGACATCATGCCGAGGGAAATTCCAGATCAACGTTTTTTTCGGCTAGTTGGAATTGTTCTTGCCTTTCTTACAGAGCTCCCATCACCGGTTGCAAACCATCAAGTCGATGAGCTAATGCAGATTTTGGGAGTAGTGTTGCTGCTCCTGGCATCATTTCCCATCGTTCCTCACTTGCCTAACCGAATAATGCAACGTCTTGATCCACATTTCCATGGCTTTGATTACAGAGAGCGAAATGTTTTTGTAGAATATGCGAATCAAAAGCATCTGTTTTGGCTGAATACAGGAGAACTTCCAGAGACCATGATGCATATCGCTACGAAAATCTCTGCAGAGTTATCACGCCTTAACAGAAGGGGGAGACTGAGACAAAGGAGAAGAAATTCTAAAATTGCTAATGTTAACAAAGTAGTCTTGACATTCATGTGGTTCAGAAAGTACCCCTGTCTAGACACACTTGCATTAATGTTTGACATCAGTCCATCGACTGTTTGTAGTATTAGCTATAGGGTGGTGCCCATTTTATGGAGATATTTTCGCAATCAAGTGTCCTGGCCAAATCTAGCAGAATGGAATTCTATGCGAGGAAACTGGCGTTATTTTCCAAATGCAGTAGGGTGTCTCGACGGGACTCCGCATGAAATTTACAGACCCCAGGTCGAACCACAGCGAGACTTTTTCAGTGGCCATCGTCATTACCACATCATCAACACCCAGCTCATTGTAGATAATGTAGGAAATGTAGTTTTTCTACAAGCTGGTTTTCTCGGATCTCCAATGATGCAGGTAATTTTAATTTAATGGAGAGAATTGGACCAGGTACAAATAACGATATGCTTCTAGATGTTGTACTTCTAGCAGACAAGGGATCTGGGGACATCCCTCCTCTGTTAACCCCTTTTCGGGCTGCTCAGATTAGACGTCTGCCGAGACATGTGCAAAGAATGCAAGAAGATTTAACCGAAGGCTTTCAAGATGTAGAATAGTAATTGAACACACGATAAAGCATGTAAAAACCTATCAGGCTGCAGGGAGCATATGGCGTCACCCAAGATGGTTTCAACCAATAGTCGTAGAGCTCTGCACTTTCCTGGCTCAGCGCCATGTGGTACCTTTTGATGATGTGTGATGACTGATATTGATATATGGAAACACACGCGAGTTGCATGTCTCTGAAACAAGTAATTTACAGATAAAACAAAAGAAAAATTTTGCCAATGTCCTTTTGTTCATTTTTTTTCAGTTGTAAACGAAAACGCTGAAAATAAAATGCTCTTTGTCACACAATTCGTGTTTTATTTGATGGTACTATTCGTGCGTGCCGCAAATAAAGGAAAAGTTACCCATGGGAAAGCAAACCGTGTATTTTACATATTTAGTGGACTTTTGCACCATAGTGGCTCTTGTTGGAGTTATGTGAAAGATCTCTATTAGGCAAGTTACCCGAGATATCCATTCAGTGCAAGCCTTACCACGAGCAGCATCTAGCCAACGGCAACTTTTATCTAGCCGTAGTAATCAGTATTTAATAGGCTTAGTTATAAAACTTTTTCCCGCCCACCCACTTCCAGGGCAGTCTTGTTCAGCTTTTGTTGCGTGTTATCGTTATAAGGGTCTATTGATATATTTATGATATATATATGAAACAATAATAATAATTATAATAATAATAACAATTATTTGCTGTGGGCTATTGGTTGTACCAGTTAATAACTTATGAGCCGTAATATCTCTAGAAATTATGTATTATGTTACGTATAGTGTATATTGTAATAAAGGCTGCCAGATCCCAAACTTGAGTCCGCGTTGTGGTTTAGATGGAACATTAATTCTCATCACTGTACTGCATTTGAGAAAACGCAAGGAAATGAACTGATTGAGAGACACAAAAAGATCTTGTAACAACTGCAATGGCAATTATATCCCAAAAAAGTGTTGGAAAAAATCTCTGGTAAGATTTCTCGAAAGGCATTCTTTGGAACGCTAAATTTGTCCTTGAGCATATAGGTGAACTGAAACTGCTCCCTGTGAAACCTAATTGGGCCAATTTAACGGATTCTGGGCAGGGTGTTAGGGTGTCCAATTTTGAAGTTAAATTTCGGGATGCAGAAAATGCGCACATTCACAAAAGTGACTGTCACATTTGTGTTCATCGCTCTCGTGGAGATAATGGACAAAACGAAGCAGAACGGACAAATACGCCCTGCATTGAGGATAGCGTGGTTGATGGAAGTACTCGATTGGAACTTTTTTTCATGTTTATTGACAAAAAAATTCATCTTACAAACGTAACTTAACTAAAATTACAACATTTAAATAAAGGAAATAATATTATATTACTCACAAACTGTTAAAATACTTTGGAACGTTTACAAATGATTCGATGACCTTACTGATGAGCAGATAACAGAAATGACACCACAGGATTTTGAAGTATACGAAAGGAAGATGTCAAAAAATGCGAGTTGCACAGATAGTCAGGGAGAGAGTAGACAATGCGCCAGTGTTAGGTGCAACTGCTCTTCTAGCTGAAAAAATGAGGCAACAACTTTTTTTCAATAAAGGAAACCTCAAGGAACACCAAAATGCAGCTCAAAACAAAAAATCTGATGTCCCTGGAAGCAGCTGTATCAAGAAGATTCTTAAGTTCATTGAGTCGTATTATAATATTGGAGAACTTTTTATGGGGTACATGCACGCTGCTGTTTTACCAAAACCAAAGAATATTGCTGTTTTTGTGCTCATCACGGTTGGATGAGTCCTTTACCAATAAGACGCATTCTGCAGCCCGTTTCAGATCCAGAAAAACTCTACCATTTTAAACCGGTAAACAAGACACCAACTACGCTGGATGACAATGGCAAGCTGCTGACTCCAGATTACTTTCAGCCACGAGCAAACATTAAGAAACTGGTGAGTGAAGGTGCTTTGTCATCCAAAGAAGAGATTGAGCAGTTTTTGAGAAAATTCGCCAGGGAGCCACACTTTTCCTTTTTTTTATGTGGAGCCAGACTTGGTCAAAGCTTACATTGCGCATTTGCAGGATTTGAAAATTCAGCACGATAACAGAGCAAGGGGCGCGTCGAGTAGAATTGCAAAATTGCCAAAAAAAAAAAACAGTTGAAGAGTATCCCTGGCTCAAATTGGTACAGTCTGGAGGCATTAAAAAAACTACTCGTCTCGGAGTTAGAAAAATCGTTACAAACTGTCGAACAGCGGAACAAAAACTGCCCAGATAAGAAAAATGAAAATGAAAATGGTGAAATAAAGGTGAGCAGAATGATGGCGAGCATGCTAAGAATGACGAATCTCTTGATCGACGAATCTCTTGATCATTAGCTGCTACAGAAATGCTGGAAGATGAAAGAGATGATGAATGTGTAGAAAGTAGCAGTTCAAATCGTAACAGTGAAGATGATATTGTTCTTCCCCAATTGATTGAAGAAAGCAATAGAGAATCAAAGCAAGGAAGCGTGTGCACATCCTCCGCTGGAGCAGTAGCATTCTATCGTTGTAAATGACAGGTTGTGGTCTGTCAGCATTTTACCGATGCAAATGACAGATTGTGGTCTGTCAGCATTTTCTCGATGCAAATGACAGATTGTGGTCTGTCATTCGGAGCGAATTCAATGAAGTTTCAACGAGTTGTGATAAAAAAGGTTTTCAAATTCTGAACATTTAGTAGTCACTGTTGTGACTTTGAAACGATCATTTTGTTTACAGTTTGTCAGTGAACTTATGCCCATATTTGGCGAAGTTTAGATTGTATGCAAATTAATACGTTTTGAGATGCATGGGAGGATGTAGAGAATTTGAAAGCACAATACTTATTAAAAACAGTACTCGTATCAAAGTGATTTGCCGCATTTGTAGAAGAGAAATATACAGTCCACAACAATCATTTTATACACATGCATCTTGGCAAGGGTGTTTTGTAGGTAAAGCTGTGGTACTTTAGTAAAATGATTTGTAAATATGTCGAGTTTTGCCTCAAAATTCAGCTTTTGTTAGTTCATGAACATTGATTTTTTTCTCTTTAATAGTCAATTATTAATAGGTATTTTCAAAGATCAAGCATGCAATTGCAATTGACTTCTACAGCTTCGTGGACTGGCTCAATTTGGTCAATAGAGTCAAGTGATCTCACGGTAATACCTTGCACTTTTTAGCTGTTTTCAATGCAAATCATTTTCTAGAGACACCATACTCTTGCAATGTAGTTGTAAACCAAATGCTGGAAACAGTTCATTTAGAAGTCTACATGAGTTCTATTAAATACATTCATTGTATGCAAAACTAAAAGGTCTTTCATACTGCTACTGTAAAATATTTTTATGTCATGTTTAATGCTATTCCACTGACTGGTTTTGAAAAAATAATAAATCTAGATGGAATGAGAAATTTATGGCATGATTTGAACACGGGTGTTAGAAAAAAAAAGAAGAAAAAAAACTCATTTCTTATTTCCCCACCCGGTCATTCCCATACATAATGAACCGTCCCTTACTTGTTAACATCCAAACACGATGAAAACCCCAAAACCCCAAAAGCTAACCCATCTACTTCGGAGTAACTAGGGCAAATCTAAAACAATTAATCAAGAACCTTAATCGTCAAAAAAATGTCATCAAGAAACATGGCATTATTGTGGATTGCAAAAAATACACCACCACTTTTACAGGTATCCCTTTAAACTTGCATTATAATATGCACAACACGTATATAAGCACACAAGCACCAACGTAACCCAAGTATAACCTTAGGTGGCCACGTACTTTTTAGATACACTGAAATGCAAAACCAGTCGTTTTAAGAGATCTTTTCTACCTGCTATGACAAAGTTGTAATAAAACAAAGACAATGATTATATGTTATATAGATATTTAATTTTGTTTTTTTTGTACATTTTAATGTGAAATATATTTGTAATGTATTTTTATATTGTAAGGATTTCTTATTGTTTAAGTGGCATTCTCGCTAAAAGCGGTCCACTCGATTTCGCGACCAAAAACAGTTTTCCTTTACTTTTTGTTTGTGAAAAGGGTTTGGTACACATGTATCAAAACCGCTTTATTTATTTTCCAATACTTTATTTTTGCTTTGCTACAAGCCAAAAACCAATTTTGCCCGCAACGGGGTTTCCGGCGGTGATCGAAAGGCTGAAATTTATGGATTTTGAGAGGCGCACTACGGCCAATTAGATGCAGTTTGCGAAATTTTGCGTCGACCTAGTATCTAAGGTAGATCGACTTAGTTCACAGACAAAATGTGGAAAAAGTTGATAAATTTTTTAGCACGCCAGGTAAAGTTAAATACAACCTACTCTGAAGCCTATAATGAGATTCCAAAAATGGGCCAAATACAAGAAACAATTTCGCATCGTTTGCGGCCTAAATTGGATTAAAAAACAACATCACAGCAAAGTTCTTACCTTATTTGATCAATTTGTAAGCTCAAACGTGCGGGTATCTCCCTGGATCACAAGCGAAAACAGGTTAGAACTCCGCCATTGACAGCGTGTTAACATAAATATCGCTCGTGTCAAAGGTCACTGACATATTCCTAGAACTTGGCAAAAATACATTTTTCGGGGATGCTGATCCGTTGCTGCCCATAAAAACAAATGTCTATAGCATCCTTTAATGCTCGTACATCCAATATTAATCCAGAACAGGATGAAAGTTGCGTTAAGTTGATAAATATTCATGGCGGGTAACGCTCGACAAAGCAAACAACGTCGGGCATCGTAGTTGATTCCGGGAATACAAGGAATACAAGGCTCCTCAAGGAATACAAAACATTTTCAAGATCCCTAGAAAAAGAAAAGACGTTATGTAGTTGAACTCTAACAGTGAATTTAGACTGTTCAACACCTCCCGCAACTTGGACGCGATCGAGGCAGAAAAATATAATTTGAAAAGTTGCAACGAAAATCGTGTTATATTTAGAAGTCCAGACTCACCTGCCGCCAGAAGGTGAAATGAAATTATTTTCGACTAAGTCGCCTGAGTTTCCGTTATAGCCTTGGTTCTAGTCGTTCGGTAATGGACTGTAGAAATCTTCTTTTGAGTAGAAATTGTAAGTCGCAGTAGTTAGAATTACTGATCTCAGAAGACTTGGGTCGACCCTAACAAGATCTCGGAGTTTGCTTACGTCACAATTTGTCACACAATCTTATCAACGTCGCGCGACTACCTTAGAATCCCTTGCGCTTTAGGCGTTGGGCACTTTATGATAATTTATGGAAAGTGGTTAACAGTTTTCATCTGGCAAGTGTGAAAAAAAAGTACGAGCGTGAAAGGACGCACTGGCGTTCACCCAAAATATATAGAGGATATTACACGGCGTCGCGAGGATAAGAATTTTATTATCGAGTGGTAAATGTTGTCTTGTACCACGAGAAAGTGAAATTCATATATTCAAGCCACCGTGTAATTTCGTTTTTATTATATAGACAAGAGTGTTTTTGCACAAACAACAGTCAATGACGTCATCGATACCCTCACCAGTGAGGATATGGAAAATACGCCACGCGAGTCCCGGATGTAGTTTCGTGTGAACTATTTTCCACTAAAACACTCCTGTCTGTGTCATAAAGAGGAATACGTCAGAACGCATGGTACAAGGTCAAATTAAAACCGTTTCAAATATAGTAGGAAACGTGAGTTGTTCTTAAAAGCAATTGAGAGAGAAAACGTTTCTATACTTACGAGTAGTTACGTAAAATAAATCCATCATTAAATAAATATTATTAATATTATTAAATATTGTTATTATAATAATTATTATTATTGTTATTATTATTATTATTATTTTATAGTAATAAATAAATCATTTTGAAGATTGTAGGTGGCCGCGAAACAAAACCAGCCGTAGAAAAAAATCAACGACTACGAGCCAACAATTGCATAGGTATGGCTTAGAATTTATTCAATCCCGGAAAAGCGAGAAAAGCGAGGCGCTTTTTTGACAAGTTTGACCAGAGTGCGTTTTCTAGTAAACGCAATGAAATTTTTTCTAACCTGAAAAGTGCCGCAGATAGAATATAATGTGCGAAACCTTGTAGATATCTATAAGGGCATGCGAGTTAAATTTATGGAACGGAATAACTCTACACTGACAGTGGAGACCCTTAACAAAGGCCTTTCCTGACATCTACATTAAACAGTTTTTAGCAAGGTTTCGTTAGTGCAGTAGGCTGTCGGCATAGCATGCTTTCTATGGTCGTGAAGAAAGCGTACTTCAACGCGAAGGATCTGATGCTGATCAGGGCAGATTTCTATAGGTCCTGTAGTTCAAGGCCTCAGTGTCAGAAATTAACTCATTTACACTGCAGACAGTTCCCTACTTAAAACAAGAACATTATTCTACCATGTTTCTTGGCTTACTTAATAAAGAGGCCTTCATTTCTCTGGTTTTATAGGGAAGTTGAAAATGCGAACTCAAGGCCTTAATCATGGTGACGTTGAATTTAGGTAACGTGTTGAGCCTGACTTGCTCGCACACGTCATAACCATCAAAAGTTATTGGGTGACTGAGTCCCATCTGGCGGCTTACAACCTCATCTATAGTATTCTGCCTTTCCTTCTCATCTAGGTAATTCAATCCATCTTCCATGAGGCTTTCATCATTTTTATCAAATTTATGTAATAATACTCATAGTCTTCTGCTTGATGCCAATCTTAAACAAAAAAAAGGTTAGTTACATCTGAACCTTGGTAATTCATTCACTTCTCTTAAATCTTCTCCCTCCAACTGTTTCTCTGGCCATCGTCATGTCCGCTGCCACCTGTACTAAATCAGCTTTTCGCAGTCTTTCCTCGCCAATATCAAATCGCGTTGTGGGGTACTCTTTTACCCTCTCAGTCCAAAAAACTCGATCCTCCCCCCCTTGGTTTCTGAAGTGCCCACCCCATGTCGCACAATTCTTTTGTTACTTCATGAACACTTTTCAATTCTGTTGGGGGGGGCACTTCCTATGGTGGACTATACGGGGAGGCTCCGCCCGAAAGGGCTGACTTTCTTGAGCCTGCACCATAAAGTGAAAGGTTGGAAAAATCGTTATCTTAGTATATTAAGTATGTTAAGGGTCACCAAAGTGCGCTGCTAAGTAAAAGAGACAGCAGCTAAAGTTAAGTATATGAGTGGGTGCCAAATTCTGGCAAAAATAACAACGCGAAACACACGAAAGTTGAGGGCCTTTAGCTGAACCGACCCAGGGCGACTGAAAGCCCAGATACAAACGTCGCGACAATAGGTTATTCTAGCGTTTTGGCTTATCTTAGAGGTACAAACATGTGTATCAGAAAGAGCTACATTCTTGCTCTAGGTTATGAAAGGGGTGCCATTTGGGTGAAAAAAAAACTGGTATATTAAAGGGTAAGGGTTTGAGCCTAGGGGCGGAGCCTCCCTGTATAAAACTTTACTGCTGATAGCTTGGATTCTAGTGCCAGTCACGTTTTTCATACAAACCTTCTGATGTTGCTGTCTTGTCGTGCTGCCCAAAGCGGACTATAGACAATATTTTACCACTCGAAAATAAAATTCCTATCTTCGCGCCGCCGCGTAATATCCTCTATATAGTTTTGGTGAACGCTAATGCTCGCACCTCTTTTATCACACTTGCCAGATGAAAACTGTTAACCACTTTCCATAAATTATCATAAAGTGTACAGCGCCTAAAGGCGCAAAGGATTTTTTTAATTTCAGTTTTCGCCTGCTACTAAGTTTAGTAGTCGCGCGACGTTGATAAGATTGTGTGACAAATTGTGACGTAAGCAAACTCCAAGAATCTTGTTAGGGTCGTCCCAAGTCTTCTGAGATCAGTAATTCTAACTACTGCGAACTTCACAATTTCTACTCAAAAGAAGATTCCCACAGTCCATTTCCGAACGACTAGAACCAAGGCTATAACGGAAACTCAGGCGACTTAGTCGAAAATGATTTCATTTCACCTTCTGGCGGCAGGTGAGTCTCGACCGACTAGCACGATTTTCGTTGCAACTTTTCAAATTATATTTTTCTGCCTCGGTCGCGTCCAAGTCGCAGGAGGTGTTGAACAGTCTAAATTCATTGTTAGAGTTCAACTACATAACGTCTTTTCTTTTACTAGGGATCTTGAAAATGGTTTGTATTCCTTGAGGAGCAAAAAATTTGAACCAACTACGATACCCGACGTTGTTTACTTTGTTGAGCGTCACCCGCCATGAATATTTATCAACTTAACGCAACTTTCATCCTGTTCTGGATCAATATTGGATGTACGAGCATTAAAGGAAGCTATAGACATTCATTTTGGTGGACAGCAACGGATTAGCATCCCTGAAAAATGTATTTTTGCCAAGTTCTAGGAATATGTCAGTGACCTTTGACACGAGCGATATTTATGTTAACACGCTGTCAATGGCGGAGTTCTAACCTGTTTTCGCTTGTGATCCAGGGAGATACCCGCACGTTTGAGCTTACAAATTGATCAAATAAGGTAAGAACTTTGCTGTGATGTGGTTTTTTAATCCAATTTAGGCCGCAAACGATGCGAAATTGTTTCTTGTATTTGGCCCATTTTTGGAATCTCATTATAGGCTTCAGAGTAGGTTGTATTTAACTTTACCTGGCGTGCTCAAAAATTTATCAACTTTTTCCACATTTTGTCTGTGAACTAAGTCGATCTACCTTAGATACTAGGTCGAAGGAAGATTTCGCAAACTGCATCTAATTGGCCGTGGCGCGCCTCTCAAAATCCATAAGTTTCAGCCTTTCTATCACCGCCGGAAACCCCGTTGCTGGCAAAATTGGCTTTTGGCTTGTAGCAAAGCAAAAATAAAGAATTGGAAAATAAATAAAGTGGTTTTGATACATGTGTACCAAACCCTTTTCACAAACCAAAAATAAAGGAAAACAATTTTTGGTCGCGAAATCGAGTGGACCGCTTTTAGCGAGAACGCCACTTAATCTTGTATTGATTATGCAATTCAGTCTTTTGGCTGTAATGTAATTATTTCGTATTAAACTATCTATATCTCTATTAGTTTTTTAAAGCTACATTTTGTAATTGTCTCTTTTTCTTTAATTGTTCCAGTAACTCTTGATTACAAGGCTCTTCTACTTCTACTTAATAAAACAAGTGAGAGGACTTCCTTCTCGGTGGCAAAGGTTATGGCGTTGAATTCTGTGCATTTTGTCGATTTTATTCTTATTTAAAGACCGTAGTTAATAAAGAAGGATGTACCCACTGATTGTTAACCACTTGCCATCACTGGGTGGCTTCAATTGCCATTATCTCAATTCTTTAAATGGTGTTACATTGAAAATTCAGGGCCCCATTTCTTAAATTTCCCAATAATTTTTTGGGCCCAGAAATAATTAAGATACTTTTTGAGTGCAAAGTCGTCCTTGCAAAGTTTATAAATTAACTTACATGTAGATAGAACTTTTGTTGGTTTTGGAAACTATGCAATAAAAGTCTAATTACAGAAAACAAGTCAAACTGGTTTATCAGCTAAAAACTTCACAACAATTCTATATATTTTGATGTGAGAATATACATGTATGTGGATCCTGAAAGATATCAGAACTTTTAGGAATCAGGGCTCAGGGCAGTCAATACACAAGGGCTAGGTGCCAAAGATTTCCCTTAAGCTACTTTAATTTCTTCACTTCCATTTAGTTAAGAAATTAGTGACAGGCCTGAATAAAACATTTTAAATTAATGTCTCTTTAGGCCTGCACATGTCATGGTGCTGACGTAGATGAAACCTGTTTGGATTGTTTTGAGGGCAAAAGCCAACATTGGAAGGTATAAGCAACTTGTGTGGATTTTACGATACTCAAGGTTTTTAAACTTGGTTTTGAGGTGTTTCAAAGTTCATTGTCTTTCCCTGAAATACACCAGATTCAAAACATTTGGAAACCCTGTTGTTCTTTGACAGAATTAGTGATCAGTAATTTCTCTTGGATCTTTATTTCAGATGTACGGGTCTCCTAAGCACCTAAGCAGTGTCAATCTTTGTTCACTTCATTGTGAGATGAGAAATTGTGAACAGCTTTTGGGGTCTCTGGGTTTGTTCGCACATTGCGTAGGAACCCTTGACAAGTTGAATGAGGCTTTGGATGATTATGGTCCTGAAATCTGTAGGGGATTTCCACGAGTTACTGTGAAAGAACAAAAAGGACAGCAGACCGCAATAGAAAGGCAGAACATACGTGTGGCCTCCTTTTCAGGTATCCTAGCTGTTTAAAACAATGTAAAGCAGTTTTTCACTTAAGTTTATGTTCTTAATGTGCAGTTATTAACATCAGTGATGGGATTCACTGAAACATCACATTATTACTTATTATCCATTTGAAGGATCTACAGAGAGAGAGAGATTCTGAAGAACTTTGAAGACATCATAGAAAGAGCCCTACCTCTGGATAAAGTTGCATGCTACTATAAGGAGTGCTCTGGAGCTGCAAAGGAAGTCGTTTTGAATTATGTTACCTTTTTTGAAGAAAGAAAGTTGGTAGGTGCATGTGATTTACATTATTTGTCCTGCACCTTTTGTGTCTGTTAGGTCATACTTTTAGTCATTAACAAACTTAAAAACAATATTTGTTGAATGTATTATTAGTAATATGGATCTTTATTATTTACAGTTTGCAAGTGAGATGCTTAAAAGTTGGACTTTTTTAAAGAGATTATGGCTCCAGACAAGAAAAAGTTGACCTTAATGACACAACAGGTTAATGTCAATGTTGAATTGTTGATTAACAAAACGATCTGAATTTAGCTGACCCCCTATGAAATGAGGAGACAGCTTGCAATCATGTAATTTTAAAATAAAGGCAGTTGCTTTAACTTCTGCACTTACATTATAGTTGATTAAGTCTACTGTACTGTAGCTAGGTACTCACCATGTCTCCTTTGCAGTTGCAGACGTTGTAGTCTGTTTGAGGTAGCAGCTCTTTTTTGAAACATAAGGATCAAGTTAAAATAAAGATTATGTAGAAAATATGTGTTATCAGTAAAATTAACTTTTCTTATTCACATATTATTTGTTGGTGTTTAATTAACAGCTAAACCACCCCTTTAAGGCCTGCCCCCACCCTCCGTGTGATCAATATAAAATTTTGCTTTTCCCTCCAGATCTGAAAGTCTTCTTGCAAAACTTGTATGCATGTTGGGAAAACAAGCAGAGGGAAGTGGAGGAAAGATTCCTGTACTGTGAGAGCCAGTTAGCAGTTGAGGAACCAAAGCCCAAAAAGAGGAAAAGAGGACAGAAGAAGGCACCACAACAAAACCCTGAAGACCCCTTTACAGAGCTTGCAGCTGAGCTTCAAGTCGAGTTCTTCACTAAGGTATCAATTGGTTCAGTGAGCTGAATGAGAATGATGCAGGTCTTATTTTATTAGCAATGATCTATTGGAGTCAACTTAATGATGCACTAGTTGCATCCTTGCATGTAGTTGTGGGTGCTTTAATTAATTAAAACAGCACATTTACTTAATACTTTCTGCCTCCTTTGGGCAATTACTGGTGAAAAGTTTTTGCATGCATACAAGCCTCAAAGTTCAATTGATTTCTTTTTCTTTGATTTCTTTCTGCTGGCTCATGATCAATGTGCTTGATACAATAATTACACAACAGGTACACTAGCACTGTACAAATATACTGATTTTTTTGATGTTTCCATTTTCGTTTGCTAGCATTCCCTAAAATATAACTAAAGGTAAATTAATAATAATTGACTTTGAGATACTGTCAGTGATCTTAACACTATGAAATATTCTCTATTCCAAGGTTTGCTGTGACTGGAGAGAAATCTCTCTCATTATGCGTGACAGGGTGTTTGAAGAAAAGGAAGAGCAATGTATTGACATTCATGATGTTAAGGTAGATGTATTTGAGTCTAAGATCAAATTGAATTAACTTTATGTTGTATTGTGGTTGAATGTTTTCGGATCCTTGGCTTAAAGATTTCAAACCAGTGTCAATCAATCAAATACAGCGTGTCCTGTTATTAAAGTGTCAATCAAGATACAGCGTGTCCTGTTCGTTCAGCAAAGTGTCAATCCAATCCTTTAGTAACAGATTTGTAATCGAAGATACAACGTGTCCTGTTCGTTCAAATCCTGACGAAATTGTTCCAGCAACGTTTGATAGATCTCCTTTGGTTGAGTGTTCCATTCGTCCAAAGTGACAGACAAATAACAAAAATCTTGCTTGGATTCTAAATGAAGACAGATCCTGGCTTCACACCGTGACGCGGGGTCAAGTTCTTGCGTAATCTTTTCCAGGACCAAGGTCATCAGGGTTTCTCGGGTAGATTTCACACAATGGACTTGATATTCTTGGACTTCGGTACCACGTTTGGGATTTTTACGTTGAGAAACTCGAAGAAAACGCACTGAACTATCCATGATGCTGAGTGAAATAAAGTGATCACGTTTATGTCCTTTATTCTTAGAAATGGAATCTCAATTCCGAGAAAACCCTATTGTCCTTATTGTCCTTGATAATAAACATATGGTAATGTGTCTTTGGTGTTCGAGTCAATCACGCGTTTATCGTAAACCAGTTTGTAAAACTTGGCTTCCATACGTGTTTCAAGGGCATACTTTTGAGCATCTCTAAAAATTTGGAAAGATTTAATAACTTGATGCTTGCGTGGTTTGTTCAGAGGATTGTTGAGTTCAGCCAAAACATTGTCACGCATGATCTGGTAATTCAATTGTTCTTTGCCCTCAGAGTAAGTCTAAATCCTCGGACTTTGCACTCGACCTTGCCTTGTTTGGTCCGATAGCCATAATTTTTGGGTCCGCCGCTCACAAACTCCACAATGTAGTCACATTCGTCCGTGAAATCCCCCAAATAATTGCCGAGGACGGGTTGTGGTTCGTAAGGATCATCGGGGTGTTCAATAAACACCACGGAATCCGTGTCAAAGTAGAGAACGCGGTGACCTAACAGTTCTAAAGCTTCGTAGAGACGAAGCCGTGCCCAGCAAGTGGTGAAGGCAGCCACAAAGATATTAAGATGGGGGTTGACGGGAATATCCTCGGTTTGATGTTTGTAGTGAACCTCCACGAGCTCCGGCGTGCGGATGTAAACATTGGACACTTCAATGACGTCGGAGTCTAGAAATTCGTGAAAGGCCTGTGGGTCGTTGAAAAGCCGGATCTGAGTTTTGTTGAGGTTTTGCCCAAATTTACCCCACATACTGTTAAGAGCAATTTTGGCAACAGAGCGCAGACCCGGGTTATGTTCGATCTTGTCATAATCTAACTCGATGCCCTCTTTAGCTCGGTAGTCGGCAATGTAAGCCCGTTTCTGTTCTTCCGTGTCTACACCACTGGGCCACCCCGAAGCCTCTTGCTTAATTTTCAACCAGTTATTGACATAACTGGCGAAAAGGCCTGTTTGAGTTTCTGGAAAATGCCATACCTCATGAATCTTGTCGATTTCGTAGCCAAGTTCCAAGGCTTTTTCCACTTCAGGTGTACACCATGTCCCGGTCATGGTTCGTTGCTCTCGGGTGTGATGACATGTGGCTGACCGTTGCAAAAGAGGTTTGGCTAAATTTTCCTCCACACAGGTGGGACAGAGGGGAAAGGTTAATTTGGCTTGATCTCGACAAGGTAGGACCGGGTGGTACAAACCAAACGGGGCTACGATCTGGCATTTCACAAATCCAAAATAGCGTGAGATGTCAAGAGTGTCGGGCTGATTAATAAACACAGGATGTCCCTTGGGATAGGTCGCGGTTTTGTTGACAAAGGGGTACAACGATGTATAATCAATGTACCGGATCCTTTCATGGTCTGCGGCTTTGTAATAAAGTTTGGTGGCATTCGTACGTCCTCCACTGAACGCGTCACGCGGGTTGAGAGGTTCAATAAAGTTCAGTTTATTGACATAGGTCTGAATGTCCGGGTTCGTCTCCTTTTCTTTTTTCCAAGCACACTCCCACATTTCTACGACATTAAATCCTCTATCGCGCAAAGTTTGAGTTCGCTTTTTGGTGCGCTCATACACGTCGTAGAAAGTCAGATCGTTGAGTCGCTGGTGTTTTTCGGTGCGCCTTTCTCCGCTGGTGTAACAAGTGGGACAGCCATGGTAAAAACATCCATGAAATTCATAAATGGTATTGGTTTCAGCGCAATACCCATCCACTTTGTAGTGAGTGCCTGGGATGGTAAACTCACCCCCATTGTCCACATGTTGTACATAATGGCGATGCGCTGGATGAGGGTGATCTGGGTACGCTAGAGCCATGAGGTCATGGGCTTCCAAATCTTCATCACTTAACTCGGCTAAGGCGGCTTGGCGTAATTGATGGTCGGTCCAGTAAAGGTATTCGCGGGCCACATTGGATTGATTACTGTGTGTTTTCCAGCCGTGAACCGGTTCTGACGCAATACTCTTGGGAATCAGGTGATTCTCACGCAAATCGCGATTACCTACTGAGGCAATCGTCACGCATTCAAAGGGGTTAAACGTGGAGCTCTCTAGCCATTTGTTCATGAATGTCATGCATCCCTCCTTTAACAAACGCACATCACTTTTACAGTAGGTGACAAGTTCTTCGGCAAAGTTAAATTCGACGTGACGTTCTCGTTGTTGCTTATGCCATGTTTCAAATTCTTTTCTACCTTTCGGCGACATGCTCTCGGGCATGTAATAATCTTTAGCAGGCAGTTCACCCACATAGTCCTGGTGTTCTGGCACATTAAATAAATGAGGGAAATATCCCTTTTTGAGTTCCGTAATCCCAAACGTTTTGGGAAAAGCAGCCAAGGGCATCGCCATAAAAGACAAAGAATCAATAAAGCGTACATTGTCATGTTTGACTTCTAACAACTTGACTCCATTTCTGAGTTGTTGAATCAATTGATTCTGTCCGTGTAATCATGTACGACGAAATAGCCGTCATAGCCCTGAAAATTATGAGCTATCACGGTGACTAAACGTGTATCTCCCTCCGTTAATTCTTCAAGCCAGTCGAGAAATTCTCGGACGCAACTAGATCCCTCAAACACCTGGGGTTGGTTGTCTTCGGAAGTTTCTGCCACCAATAAACTGGCTTCATGAGAGCCTCACAATTGCATGGCTTCAATGTCGAAGAAAACATAAAGCACTTCTTTCTCCTCCTCTTCTTCAACCTCCGCTTCTTCCTCGTCAGAAACTTCATCAGAGGCTTCATCTTCACCTCGTACACGCTTGTTAGGTCCATCCTGGTCCTCTCGTTTGCGTTTGGGTGGTTGAATAAAACATTTGTGTGTGCTCAGTTCTCGGTACTCCTGGCACGAGGGACAGCGTGCACACCCACAACGATGTCGCTGAATGTTTTTAGGCTTACTTTCTAATTTGAAGCATGTTTTGCAGCGTCGGATGGTTTTACACACAGAGGATTCAGGCTTGTTTCTTTGTTGACGATCTTTGATGAGATGTTGTTGATAGCAACGTTCACCGAAAAATTGTCGAAAACAATCATGGCATCGATAGCTAGCTTTGCGACCGTGCGGCAAGGCTTCCAGAAAATCGGGGCAGTTTTGCTGGCGGCAGGCTCGACAAAATGTCCTATTTTTCTTACATTTGTGATGTCCCTCATTATTGTACCCTTGCAAACAATGAGCGCAAGTGTACGACGTACCAAAAAATCCCGGGAGCGAGGTGATGACGTCATAATGGTTTTGTTCATGTAGTAAAATAAGTTCCGGTTTCCCAGGTCCCGCAAAAGCTTTGCAATGAAAGCCTTGATCCGCGTACACAACGATTAAAGGATAATCGTTTTTAAGATGCTCCTGAAATTTGGTTAATTCTGTATAACCACAATCGCCCTCCGGTACATGAGCTTGGGCGTGCAAAGCCTTAGCTAATTCTTCTTGGCGCCAATGGCCTCGACGTATGGATTGCCAGTCATCAACGCGTTCTATTTTGGCTCGAGCCGTGACAATAGCTCTAGCAAAACATAAATTGTCCTTGTTTTGGATGGGTATGACCGTGTGTTTCCTTTTCTTAAAAGTGTTCGCGGCTTGATGACCTGGTTTCATTTTTCTTTTGGACCCAGACCCCCGGGGTGGTTGACGTACATGGGTAATGCTAACCTGGAAAGAATCTTCCAGTTCAAAGTTTTCGTTTGAGTTCAAACTGTTAGCCATGCACTGAAAAAGGGCATCCACACGATCGCTGCCTTGATGCCATTCCCGCACAGTGACACCCCAACCTTGAAAATTGGACGTTAAACGATCTGATCCAATCGTGAAATACAAGTGGTCTTGATCGGACATGTCATTATCCAACACATTGTTCATGGCTCGACGTAAACCCTGTTTTAATTCATGTGTGACATTTTGTTGGGGAATGAAATTCCCGGTTTGGCGTAAACGGGTAGAGAAATGACGTTCCCGTACTCCCATTTTGGCTGATTCCCGGTCCACATACGGTTGTAACTCAAAATCTAAACGCCCAGCACCCTCCAAATTACCCCCTGTTTTACTCACCAAACGTTGTTGAAAATCCAGTTGATTGATGGCACATTCACAATCCTCATCATCACTCCAATCCATAGGATCGTCCACAGGTAAACCAAACTCTTGATCTTGCTCGCACAGGGATCCCAACACGTGATCCAAACCAAGTTGTGACGGGGGTTGGGTACCAAACACTTCCAAACACTCCAAAGCTTGCACACAAGCTTCATCCTCGTAAATATCAAAATCACTCCACATGATGACTCAAAGCCTTGTTACAACGAACGAGTGAATAGAGCTTCACACTTCGATTTTATACCCCTCTTAACAAAGGGAGGATCGAAATGCACCAATCAGGAGTCAACGACCCACATGGGTCAACTTGTTTAAACATGTCCAAGTTCACTCAAGGTGACCTTTTGTAAAACTTTTAACCAATGAAGGCAGCCTATTTCAGCCGCCTATATCAAACCCTTGTTCTGCTATGGTGTAAAGAGTGAACACACCATCTTATGCCAACCAATCATGTTTGAGATGCTAATGGGGCACGTCATTATAAAAATCGAAAAATTGCGCGCTTAATTCAAATGTCCTGGCATCAAGTTAGATGTTTACGCCAAGAGCTCGCTTTCCTGTACGATAGACGATTGGAAACCTTCGCCTTGCATTTAGAACGTTAGGATTGGCCCGTCGTGTACCCACAGTTTACATCGTCTTGGTATATTGAAGGTCTCCATTTCTGTTGTGAAACATGGCAACATCGTCCAAGAAGACTAAAATCGACTGCCTCCATCAACGCAGTGAAAGAACCGACGAAAGTTACTGGGACAGACTCCCAATCCTCATGATGGCTTGCGCGTGACGTTCATCGAGAGCAATGGCAAAAGGTAGGTAGACATGTTTAACATACGCTCAAGGCGAGTCGATCATAAAAAACCTTTCGTTTCATTCTTAGGTGATTGAACAATTGTCAGGGGTTTGGAGCAACCCGCATGGTATCTTTAACTCAGTGTGGGATGAAGATGATATGTAATGTTTCCTTTACCCTTTTTATCTTAGGTTCTGCACAAAATCAAGAACGTTTGGAATTTTAGAAATCTAGAACACCAAGTGTGGCGACGTCAATTTATTGCATCACGAGTAGCTTTATTTCGTATGCGAGGTCTCAAACTCTATTTACAACTTTTAGGTTCACAATGGGTTGATGTATTGGAATGATTTATGTTTCCTACGCTAAAAAGCCATATCTTTGTTTTAAACGAAGGTTTGCCAGTACTTGTACCAAATTTGGGCCATCTGTGACTGCGGTCCTAAACATTGGTTGAAGGAAATAAAATTTTATCATCCAAGACCCAAGATGCATGTGATGGGTATGAAGAAAACGTTACGCCTACAAGGTTACGTGGCGCGGCATGAAAATAGTTGGAAAAACATTACACAATGTGAATATATTCCTAGGGTGCTGATGGAGTACTAATTGGATAATCGTTTTTTAAATTGCTAGGTCAATGTTGACATTGAAAGAGTGGGACGTTTTCGTCATTCAAATCACTGGCATTTTGGTGTGGTTCACTATTTGCCGTTACGATCTTTTTTGGATTATTTTTGTTACAACCCGTCTGTCTATTTTGTAGGTGATGCATGATGTTAGGCAAATTCGACCTTTCCGACAATGTTGGTGCCATCATAACTGTAAAAGTTTTGCAATTAGAGCTATCATCAGCTTTTTGGGGTATTAATTGAAATCTTTGTAAATAAGTGATTTGCCGAAATTGATTTGTTGTGGGACATGGATCATTGTGAATCACCTTATTGGTTGCAAGAACTGAGAAAAAGTTAAACCGTGTAAAAAGGAAACGTATGTAATAAAAAATAGACACGTTAATGATGTCTTTCTTTCTTTTTCTAGAATGATTTTCTTACACATATCTGCCTGGTGCTTGATCTCGACGGGTATCGCGTCCAGTCTGGTTTCATTGTACGCAAAATGGGGTGGTGTACGAGCGATGGTGATGCCCGGAGTCTTCATTTTGGATCCCCATACAAATACGCTAAATTAAGCGCCCAGGACAAACGCACTGTGAAGCATGTGTATCAACATGTCCACGCGCTACCTTTCAACGCGCAACCGGAAGAATTAGCGGTGTCTGGCAGAATTATACCCTCCGTGGTTCGTTTTCTCTATCTTAATTCACGCACACAACATCGTCCCTTTGTGGCTTACAAAGGTGGTAACTTGGAAAGGAATCTACTCAAAAAATTAAACATACCCGCCATCAATTTAGAATGGTTTGGTTGCCCTCGGGCAGACCAATTAGGCGACTGCGAACTGACATGTGGTTTTCACCACAAAAACATTGGCCATTGCCCCAGGGGAGAAACTTATTTATTCCAGTCATGGATTTCACAACAACTCTCCATGTAAATTATTTTAATAAAATCAGCAACAACAACAACATTACAATTTTAGTTTTTTCTTGGCTTGCATGATTCGTTTGACTACACGTTCCGTCTTGGTTTTCTTGCCGGGTAAACGATCAATTGCTTTGATCATTTTGGTATCCGCTTTCCATTTGTCTTGCAAATTCCTGGCTTTAGAATAATCAATGTCATGCTGTTTGGCAATCTTGTCAAGACGATTGATACCAGGATCTCCACATTTTAAGCGTTTCTCTAAATGAGTTCCAGGTCCCATGTATTGATAGCCAGGCCAATGAAATTCAAGACCTGTTTTGGCTAGGGCTTTTTGAATATCCAAAGCACCCCCTTTCTTGTAACGCATAGAACCTCCACGTTGTCTACCCACACCCACACGGGCTTTTTGATGCTGTTTCGGTTTCCGCTGGGTTTTACGCTTGGCTGGCATTAGTCACTATCGTAATCCAATCGGCGTCTTAACTTTTTCCCTTGGGCCCAATCTGTCCAACCGGGTAATGGTTTTAACTTTTCAACTTCTGTTTTCCTTTTCCTCACGGGTTTGGTTTTTTGCACGGATTTAGGTTTGCAGTCAGGTCGTACCGGTAAAAATCGTTTGGCTTTGGGTTTCGACTCTGACTTTTTCCGAGCGTATGATAGCTTTCGGGGTGGTGGGGCTGCCTTTTATCATTTTTTTCACCCATTGATCCACGGGTCCTGTGACTAAACTCTCATCTTCTTCTTCTGAGCCACCGGCCCCTACACCTCCAGGAAATTGTCAAATCCGTTTGGTCAGTTTACTCAATTCACGACTAATGGGTTTCACCTCCGCATTGACGATAGGTGGTGGTAACTTGGAATCCAACAACAAATGTTTTTTGGCCGCTAAGGTGGCAGCTTTGCTCAATTGAGCATTCTCAGTGAGTTCACCTTTATAATGTTGAATCAGTTGATTCCTCGCCAAGCGAGGTTTATAAATTTGTCGCGTGGGGTTCGCGCGAGGATCGCTTTGGGCGGTCAAATCTCGATCTGCCCATATATATTTCGATGGTGTCCGCACAGTTGCCAAGCAAAACCAAATCGCGACCGCTGACAGTTGTGCACTCTCATGTTTCTTCGGCGTGTTTCTTCATTTCTTGCTTGCTTTGCTGCGTTCATTTGGGTGCTGATATGTTGATTCATCGTCTGTAAACAAGCAAGCAACGCCTGATTTAACAAGTGGCTAAAAATCCATTCCGGGGGAGATTTACAACTGAAACTCAGCGTGAACGCCGACTTGAAATTCAGGGCGACAACGAAGGCGAAAGAGTCGACGACAAGAAAGCACGGGTATAGAACATCGTTTTCCGATAATAGCCTAGCGAAGACTAAAGCCATCAGCAGGACGCAAACAGGAGACTGGAATATCACAGGCGAGAAATCTTGGAACATACATAACGTAGCTTAAATTTAGCTTGATAGCACAGCGCTGCGACAAAACGAAATTCCCCAACAACGCAAGAATCGATACAAGGTCTTCGAATATTATAACTCAATCACACCAATTGAATAATAAGAATGAACTCAGCGGCTACAAACTCTTCGAGAAAATGTGTGCTGAAACCGATCAGGACAGGTGACACCGACAAGAAGTGCTTCGACAAAATGATTTTGTTATAGAAGCAACAAGAGGCGAGAAAAACACACGATCATTAAAATACTTTTGCGAGAAATATCCCTTTCCAACGGACGGTGACTGAGCAGGTTGGCTCAAAATTATTTCCTCTCTCCACCATTATCTTTACTCTTGATGTACCAGTAATTATTATTAACTTATAATTACTTTTTCCAAGTATGATCAAAATTACAGATTACACAAGAGAAATGAAATAATTCACAAAATAGGTTTCAGTTCCCCAAACAACTTGCATATTTGTATATGAGCAGTAAAAAGAATTTAAATTTTAAGCCGTTTAGGGCGTTCCCGAAAAAATATTTGAAAGAAATAATTCATATTGGATCAGTAGGAATTTATAAAAGTTTATGTTTTCCGTTATGGATCTAATTTGACCCTGTAAATAGTAAAAAAAAATAATATTCAGATGGATCAGAAAGGACAATTTCTGTTCACAATTTGGTTTGGAAATGCACTAACAAGTATTCCTCTGCCTGACAATTACCACTTTAAAATGTGTAGTGGGGATAGGTACATAACTGCATGTATGTGATGTGAAACAAACATTACTGCTTAAAATTAGTTATTGATAACAATTTCATGCTACATACAGTGACCAGCAACACAGCTCTCCTTGCAATGCACCAAGCACCAAATTCATGGGAATTGAGATCCTGATCACCTTCAACATGATTTGTCGATGTGAAAGTTTGTCTTACTTCTGAAGGTTTCACATGCTGTAATCTACACTTACCCTTTCCCTTAATTAGCTACTCTTGCTTTTCGCACCAATTGACCTCCCTAAGCCCCAATGTAAACCTGCAAATTCTCCTAACTGGTCTTCGTACATTTCTTGTAGTACTAGTGCAGAGAACTTCTTTCTACTGACATTAACACTATTCATGTTTGGTGATCAATTCCTTAATTCTGATGACCTAATTAAAGCATTGTTATTGTAGGGAGATGCTGGTCACTGGGGCTTCAAGGGTTAATGTATTATTGACAATTATCTAATCCAGTTTCTATAGTATGTTGGGGGAATGAATAAACATGCTACAAAATCAATATGAAACTCTGTGCTTTGCTTGCCATTATTCTGCATTATTCTCATTTCAATTTTTGGGTAAAAATGGATAATTTTTTTAATGCGCCACGTCACTCTTCAGCAGTAAGAGACTCCTGCTACAGTATCTCAACCAGTCAAGGGAAATACTGTATAGTTTTAGCTACTGACACTTGTCAATACCCAGTAAATAGAACAAAAACTGTACAACAGGATCCAAAGGAAATGGCCGGGTTAATGTTGGAGATAACAAGTTCCAATTGTAATTTGAACTGCATTTCTGATAACCTACTCTCACCCAACCAAAATAAACAGAAACACCACACATATTGTCTTGGACAACAGGTCCACAGCAATACTATACGTCCTCTCTAGAGAGCAATTTACCCTATGTCAGAATGAAGAGAGGTGGGGGGGGGGGAGGGGCTGAACGTATTTTCGTATACATGACAAAGGATTGGATGCAAGTTACATGGAAGCGAATGGAAACCAGAATGTCGATCTTAACTCCCAATTGGGGACCATTGTGGCCACCCATCCACACCTCCAGTTAAAGCAAAATTCTATCCCCTCCCCACCCCCATCGCTCAATTTTGTGGTGCACCCGTGCCTGAGCTTCGTGAGGTTCTGCGAGTCACGTATTTCTAGTTTAACTCCGTTTTAGGTATCATGTAGACCTCTTCCATGTTTTATTTGACTTCGACTGGGTTGTGTGCACCATATTTATGCCTCTTGTATTCCATCAGGGCACGAACGAGTTTTTCTGTTTTGGTTTGGGGGCGTTCAATTTGATCAAGTCTCCACATCAATTTAGCATCCGCTTTCCATTATCTGTCACACTTTTAGCCTGAAGATAAGCCAAGTCATGTTCGGCCACTATTTGATCCAAATCATCGCATACATCGACAGACGACATCGTTCAAACCTTTGAACAAACCACTTCCACGTTGTTGCATTAACAGTTCCCGACGTTTTTTGACGGATTGGCTACGTTGTCCCAAGGTTCTTAAAGCTTTTTTGTGGGGGTGGAGTTTAGCCATGAGGTCAGGTGTCAAGGGAATATTGTTTTTTAACAAATTCAAAACCACTTCACTGATCGCGTTAATTTTATCCGCATTAGCATGATGCAATAACTCTTGACGTTTCTTTCGGTTGGCTTTTTTCAACACGGATTGTAAAAAGGGGAGCTGACGTTTTAACCTACTCATCTTCGTCCACGACGACGTTTGTAATGCTTCACATTGTCCGTAATGCCTTTTAAACCCTGACTGGCCAATTTTCCCAACAGAGTTGTAAAGGTAGGAGCAGGTCCTGATAAAAACATACTAGCCCCTTGAGCAATTTTATCCACCACACGAGGTTTGCGCCGGTACAAAGCACCACCGCGTTGCTTTTTTCGTCGATGTTTACATTTGGCTTTCATGTTGAACAATGACACATTATACTTCTTCATACACGTTTTCATATTTTTCTGTTTTAGCATTTTTCACTAATCGCATGATGGTGCCTTTTCTGGGATGCGTCCAAAGTTTTTTCCTGATGACCTACCAAACCGTTTTTCAAAATGTCACCACTCCAAAATCGTTTAAAGACATGTTTGGTAGAAGGAATAAACTTTTTCGCAGCCGCTTGTGCCACCTTTAAAGCCGTTGAAATACTCCCTTTGCCAGTTTGTCTTAGTCGTCGTTTGGGGGGTTTTCTTTTTCGTTTGACTGCCAGTGTCACGGTGGGGTTGGTAAGGGCATCGTTTTTATACGCTCTGTCGACCACGGTTTGATGAAGTTGTTGATATTTTTGAATACAGTTGGGAGGTAACGGGGGTGTTAAATCAACGACAATCTCATCGACGGTCGCCATTTTCTTTTGAAATTCATCCGCACAGGTGAAGGTCCTTATTTCCATCAAAGCTTTGGTATACGTGGTGTAGGCAAAATGACAAAAAACCACTTTAAAGCGATAATGTTTGAAATCACTCCAACTTTCACAAAGGTGCCGGCGGCTGCTAAACAGGCCACCAAGATGGGGGGGGCCTACAATCATACCCGTCGACACTAACAACAGAGCCAGACCATTGAGACAGGCGTTCCACCATTTGTAATACTGTAATTGATGCCGATAACACCACCATTGTCGATGATACAACTAATACAGTCCCATTTTCACCAGTTGAATAGGCGGCGCAACACGTTGGGATCCATCATCATGGTCCGTGCTCGATCTTCCAAAGTCCAAATGAGTTCAAGAAAATAAGTTTCACCGTACTGTTCTACCACACGTTCTATCTGAGGCATGCGCCTTTGTCTGATTAAATTATATACTTTTTGCATCATCGGATAATCCATGTCACTCAACAACATGGAAGATACATGATCGCCAGCGACTTTTTCAAAACAGACCCAAAATAAAGGGGGTAATAACCCTTGTAATCTCCGACTTTTTCTTGGTTTACCCGCATCAGACATCCAGTACATGAAAGGTAGTTTACAGGCCATCGTTTGAACGCTTAATGTAAGCTCGTGTCCATCCCTCGTCTTTTAAGACGTGAGCATACAAACGACATTGGTCGGACGAGGCGGGGTGTAAATCCATGAGCATGTAGCCAAACGGGCGAGCGGTCACATGTTGAAACGTGTGCAAACAATCTTTCCATTCGTTAGGAAAGGATTGTAGTAACACATTACGTACCCCCAATTGATCCCTAGGGTTTTTGAAGGCCACAATGTAGTGAGCATTGCGTGAAATACTTTTGGCATATTTACCCACGGGAAACATGTCTTGACATAAGTACAACACGGTCACATTTTGATGATGAGAGTGTTTGGTAAACAGATCCAGCACACGTTTGTCACCCGATCCTTCATCCATTAAATCGTCCAACACTAAAATCCCACCACCTTGAGGAAACCATGTCACTAAATCTTGATATTCGGGGATACCTTCATGAAAAACAATCCCCTTCTTTTGCATGGGTTCGAAGCGATCTTGCCTCGCACCATAACAATAATGAATTTGAGTGGGTTTGGTTTCAAACAAATCTTGATTATCCACCAATAATTTTTGGGTGAAGACGGTTTTTCCACAACCCGAAGGTCCCACTACTAAAATGGAGGAAGGGGTATGAAACTGAAACGACGGCATACTCATGAATGAATGACACAGGTTCGTTTACACGTTTTTTATTTATGCTCTAGCGGTACAGCTTTGTTTTCCATCACATGACCAAATTTGATCATTCACAATGGTTTGTTTAAGCAATTCACCCACACATGGTGATCATTTTGCACACGATTATAATCAGAAAAGTTCTTTACAAAATCTTGCAAAGTAAATCCATGGGCTCTGGTTTTCAAATACATCAAAGCATAATGTCCACACGCTTGACTGTGTAATCCCTGCAAGGAAGTTCCATTGGTGACTACATATTTCCATTGGGTTAACCAATCTCTCAAAGGTTGGGCTTGACTGTAGTAATCCAGAGGTAACGCATAACTATCCATGACTTCACAAACATTATTTTGAGTCCATAGAGCAATCCAGTGTTGTCCTGGTTTATCATGGGGGTCTGTGTTGACAATATAGCCATGGGGTCTGGTCTATCAGAGTGTTTAGGTAACCTGTTGCAAGGAAACGTTCCCACATAACATTTTTTCAGTACGGGGTCTTCATAAGCCAAATGAGATAATTGACGATCGTTGAGGGCCACGTGCTCCATCTTTAGTGTTGGTAAATGTCGTACAGCACAGCTCCGTTCCCGTCCACTTCCATGAGATTCTCAAATTCTCCAAAGACGATCACAGTTATATTGTTGCCGGGGGCAGCTCTGAAATCCAGCTTGAGTTGCAAGTCTCCAGATTGTTTAGGGTTTAGGTTTTTACTGTCGGTACAACCATTGGCCACATTGTCATACATGAACAAAGTACAACCTTTGCTTTGCCCCCAATCACCTTTTCGCACCATGTTGCCTTTCAACTTGCACCAGGCTCCACTGGCTTGGAGAAACCGAAAGTAGCCTAGCAAATCTTTGGTAGTATCATTGCCTACCAGCTCCAAAGTTTCATAGGGGTACTCTTCTCCTTTGACAATCTGCTTGATGGAGGTCAAACCAAACTTCTGGAAACAGAAGGGGTCTCGGGCATAATCCCAATTGAAAGCTCGGCTGTCAACTAGACCGACAATCATCCTGTCAGGTACGCGGTTTTGGAACAGGTCACGAATCTCAAAGCAGGCCAGGGTACTATCCATACTGAAGGTACGAATTTCACTACGAACTGTTGGGTACACAGCGATGGCCCCCTGATTGTGTCTTTTGTTCGCTAGTCCCATGTAGAGAGCTTCATTCAGTCTCAACTGACACAGATGTAAGCGAATCTTGATATCATCTTCGTGAAGTCTGGCTGCTTTGCCCACACCATTCATGAACAGGTTAGGCAGATTGAAGTGGAATTTCATTTTAATTTCCACCCCAGACACCAACACTTTACCGGTGTGAAATACTTCCAGGTAAGGTTTAAACACCAGGGATCGTCTTTTGCCTGCAGCATATTCCTTGGTTTCTCCAACCATGGCTGCCAAGATACCCTTGTGGTTAGCAGGTAAGGCTTGATAATCAGCATGTCCTGCCCCAGCATTAGAGGTCACATCCACCGTGTTCGCTGTCCAGGCAGCAGGGGCATCGATTTGGTTAAACCACCCCGCTGGCTTCAGCACGGTTTCTCCATCTTTTCGGTCATAGTTCAAAAGGCTTTTAAAGTAAGCTTTGTAGTGATACGTGTCTGATTGAGGACTAATCAATGTTCCATTCAAATGCAAATCAATTTGCTTAATAATCGAATGGGCCAGGTTGTTGACAGGGTAAAGGGTTTCATTCGCCACCAAATTATTTCCATCATTCTTTTTCAACCTCAATTCCATCGTAAAATAAATACGGTTGAGATCCACATAACCGTCCAATCCCGGCATCACAAATTCCATAGGATTAATCCCCGTGGTGGTGGGTTGAATGGTGACCATGCGATAAGCATCAATACTCCGATCTGTGGGCGGAACCTTGAGAAGGTTCAGCGCTGAGTTGATCACCGTTCCCTCTGCCATGATGATTTACTTTCTGAATGGACCTGTACTCCTTTTATACCGTGCTCTCATTAAATGACCTAAATCATACCCTGGGGGTTTAGGCACTTCAGCTGAAATCCATCCACCTACTTGAGGTCTGATCCAACAAATGCTTTGAAACAATCCTTTATCCCCTTTCATGGTTTGGGGTCTTGAACGTATGGGTTCCATGCTTACACACCAAAAATATCTCGGGCTCTTTTGACTTGTTTGGGAAATAATTGATTGGCAATCTTGACCGCCTGTTTCACGTTTTTGTTTTTCAACATTTGTTTGGCTTTCTTGCTGATTTCTTTTTTCAAAGCGGTTTCGGCTTTTCGTTTTATTCCACTTGTCAGTCCTGTTTTAAGTCCACAAATCGTATTGCTGGGTAGTTTCAATGGATTACGTGTACTCATCACTCCTTTTATACTCCCTTTCAACATATCTTTGAAAAGGCCAGCACCTTCCTGATCGGCTTCATCGGTGCGGAACCGTGTCAAACTTCCTCCTCGCATGATGGGTGAGCGTTTTTACTTTTTACGTTGAGTGGCTCTCTTTTTATACTGTTTCTTTTTCCACAAACTCTTCAAGATTTTCTTGGCTCCAAAACCTCCAGCGGCACCTGCTGCCCCTAAACCAGTCGCTTTTCCCACAGCCATTAAACCCGGCACCAAGGCAGCTAGCGGTGCAATACCTCCACGTTGTCGTCGTCGTCTTCTTTTGACTTTTGGCATCACGAAAATGATTATCCTCGTCACATTCTTCTTCTTTTTATAGGTAACAGAGTTTGAATGGCTTGACCTAGCTGTTGACGCATTTGGCGTCGTAGTTTTATTTTCAACTTTTAGTTTTTGAAAGTGGAGCGTGAGGATGGTGTGCCCATCACCAAACTTGACCAAATCTTCCCCGGTTCCCAGGGTCTCAGCGACTTGTACTTCAATAATTTCTGTCACTTGGTTGTGAACGGGTATGTAGTGTATGTGGAGAGGTTCAAAATAAGCAGAACCTCGACCCTCTCGTTGGTATTTGATTTCTCTCAGTAAATCGGCCATTTTGTTGCCCACCATGGAACTAGATCCCACATCCGAATACACATAGAGAGAGCGGGTAGGTTCTTTGACCACCGAGTGGAACGCCACATTTAGGTTAAGAAATTTCCAACTCAGTCGCATATCCAACCACATCTATTCGGTACCATCCGCATCCTCTTTGGTGGTGAAAAACAAGTGATTACCAGGTCTGTCTGTAAAATCGACTGGACTTTTAGGGGGTGTTTTTTCATCATTGAAAATCATGAGCAAATTGGGACCCAGTTTGTAGGCTTTTCTCGTCTGATCGTAGATGAACCATCCCATGTGTTTCCCCAATTCGATATTAAAGGCTACATAGGGCCACTTGACGTCTCCCGTGTTAGGAAAGGTTTTTCTGATGGCTTTGGCATTGTCCAACAACACATCCTCGCCTTCCCATTTGAAAAAAGGTATCGTGGTTTTATTGGTGTCGGAGGCTGTGTAACCATATTTGGTTTGATAGAGTTCTGTAAACTGTTTGTCAAAATAGTAAAGAATGGCTTTCATAAAACTAACCCCATCGACAATGGATAGTGTTTTTTTCAAGTCAGTCAGTTTGATTTGTACGTTTTTAGCCACAAACGTATTGGTACTATCCTTGTAGTAGCATCCCATCCCCCACAAGTAGTGTTCGGGGCCTTTCAACAAATGTGTCAAATGCACACTCGTGTCCGGAATAGAAATGGAACTCAACCCCACTTGCCAGTTTCCATCCGTTAAACGTAAGGGGTGAGGTAAACGGTTTTTAAACCAATTCGCTTGATTGTTAGGAAATTCTTTTCGATTGGCATGGCTGGGCAGTGTGACGTAGAAAGACATGTTGATCCGTCTCGATCCTCACTGAATGATGTCCCACGTTTTAGTGATCCTTTTTAAAGTGAAGCGTCAAGAACGTGGTCCCCAGACCCAATGGCACTAAATCACCCGATTGTCCTGTGGTTTCCACAATTTGTACTTCCACTGTTTCCACGATTTGAATTCCGTACTGGTAAGTAATGAATGTGTTTGGGTTCAAAACACATGACACCTCTATCTTCACGATGACACTTGATTTCACGTAACAAATCGGCCTTTCGGTTACCTATCATTGAACTTGCATTGACATCGGAATACACGTGGAGAGAGCGGGTGGGGGTTGGGACTGGAAACGCTGCATTCAGATTGATGAATTTCCAGCTAACACGCATGGTTAACAAAATCCATGTCACGCCTGATTGATCTTTGCCTGTTCGGTAATACTCGGGGTTTCGATCGCCATCGGTCCAGTCTGCCTCTTGCTTGCCAGGAATTTTACCGTTGTGAAAAATCATGAGTAAATTGGGGCCCAGTTGGTAGCCTTGCTTCTGATCGTACGTGAACCAACCCATTTTGATAGCCAAATGATGATTGATGGATACATGAGGTAGAAAGTTACTGGCTCCCGCCAGAAACGTTCTGGCTACTTTTTGGTTATCCAGTAAAAGATCAGGTCCTTCCCATGTTAGCACAGGGAGGGTATTTTTTCCCTGGTGTAGGGCTTGGTAGCCATACTTGAATGAAAACCCCTCGGTAAATTGTTTCTGAAACCATCGGACCAGGGATGTCATAAAACTAATGCCATCCACCACGGGGTGGGTGACATGTTCCATTTTCATGAGATAGGTTTTCCACTGGGTAGCACCTTTGTAATCAATATAGTACCCAGGCATTTCCCACAGGGGTTCATCCTTAGGTACCAGGTGTTGAAAGGGTACCGTGGCGTCAGGCAGCACAATAGAACTTAACCCCACCTGCCACCCCGTCTCCGTTAGTCTAAGAGGGGTAGGTAAACGTACTTTAAACCAATGAGCTTGATTGTTAGGAAACTCATGACGGTGACTATCACTTCTAAGGGTCACGTAAAGCGACATCTTAATCAATCAACACAACACTTGCTTTTAAGATCAAACACATTTATTCCATCTTTTTAAAGTGGAGAGTCACTAACGTATGACCCTGTTTAAATTTAACCAACTCTTCGCCTTTCCCCGTCGTTTCAGCGAGTTGCACTTCAATGATATCCAACGCTTGATTTCTCATGGGGTGATACTGTATATGTTGTGGTTCAAAGTAGATTCGCCCTCGTCCTTCTCTTCGATAGTTTATTTCACGTAACAAATCAGTGGTGCGATTACCCACCATGGAGCTTCCTCCCACATCCGAGTACACATGTAGTGAACGCGTGGGTTCCTTGACCATCGAACGAAAAGCTAGATTTAAATTGGTGAATTTCCAACTCAGACGAAAACTTAACCAAAACCATACGGTTTTGTCTTTATCGATGCTACTTCTCAAAAGGATGGGTTCTCCATTGGCATTCAGAAAATCATATTGACCTCGACGGGGCACTTGGCCCTTGTGATAGATCATGGTTAAATTGGGTCCTAGCTGCCAGGTCCCATCGGACGTTTTTTGCATCCACCCCATTTTCTTGGCCAACAACGAATTGACCGCAAAATGAGGCATCAGATGATCAACCCCTATGCCTCTGAAACGAATACGCTGTACGGCACTGTTGTCTAACACCAAATCGTCTCCTTCCCACTTAAAACGGGTATGTAAGTATTTTCCATTGTCTAGGCCACTGGATTCGTACTCTCTCTTAAAGTCCTCCACTGCATCTTGATGCATCCACCGTATATAGGCTTTCATAAAACTAACTCCGTCCACAATCGAATCATCCTCTTTCATGTCTTCCATGGCCATGTATTGATTATCAAAAACATGATTACGGATATCTGTCACTTTACGCACGATCGAGGTCCAAAACACCTTTTGTCCAATGGGTACAATATGGTCCAAGTTGAGACCTGTATCTGGTATGGAAATAGAACTTAACCCCACTTCCCAGTTTCCATCCGTTAACCGTAGTGGGTGGGGGAGTCGATTATTGAAGCCATTGGGTTGATTGTTCGGGAATTCTTGTCGATTGGCATGATTTAGTAGTGTCACATACATCTTACAACTTTTTGACGTCCTTGGCAAACACCCAACTGTTGTACTTATCAGGCCAACCTTTCCACTTGACCAATAAACGATTTTTCTCCCGCTTAAGTACTTTTTCCACACGGAATAAATCGGTCACACGTACTTTTTGCAAATCTTCTTCATAATACGCACCACCCACTGGCATGTCATCCCACTCTTTGATTTTGTAGGCAGGTAGAGGACCCGGCAAAATATGACTCACCACAAACACTTCTTCGGTCCAACCAGGGGTATACGCTTTTTGAAACGTGCAATAAATTTTGTTTAAACGCACATAGTCCCCTTTTTTCAAAGTGGGTTGACGTTTCTTCTTTTTGGGTTTACCATACAAGCGTTTCCACACGGCTGGTTCATTTTCCAGGTGACTTGTTTGGGTGCCATACCAATACTTCGATGTGGGGTAGCATTATACCCATCCACCAAGGCTTGTAAATGACTATCAAACTCCAAGGTGTTAGCCGCCGTAAAATATCGATACAATCTTTGCTTGATCGTACGATTGAATCGTTCCACCACACTCGCTTTGGCATCACCCTTGGTGGAAAAATGTTTGATCCCTTGTTCTTTGAACCAATCTTGAACCCCTTTGTTATAAAATTCTTTACCCTTGTCGGTTTGCAAACGTACCGCTTTACGTCCTTCATCCACAATGGTTTCCAAGGCTTCCACCACACTAGGACCCGTTTTGTTTTTCAGAGGTCGTACCCAAGCGTATTTGGATAAGACATCAATCACAGTTAACAGGTAACGTATACCCTTATTGTATTGGGCCAGGGGTTGGACCTCGATTAAATCAGCCACCCATTGATCGTCTAACCACCTACCACGACCGGTAGAGTAGGAAAACGTCTTCGTCGTGGTTTGTGTAACGTATAGGCTAAATCTTTTTCCAAGACTTGTTTGGCTTTTTTGAAAGGTAATCCATAGGCTTTAGCAAATCGTTGCACCCCTCCTAAACTACCAGGCACTTTAGGGTCATGATACCGTTTTAACAACGCGTCGGCCACTGAAATCTTTTTCTTCTTTTTTGGTTTGCCCATAGTGTCATCACCAAACGATGTATGGTGGGAATCATGTGAGGGTGCTCTTTTTGTAGTTTTCTAAACCAGCACGAAGCGTGAGGGTAGGATTGTAACCAAAGAACATACACGACCCACCGGTAACGATTTTTATCCACATGGGTATCACCAAAAACTTGTAAAGGATTTTCACTTTCCTCATAAGGGGGAATCGAGGGACTGGGACGAGATCATGGCGGCGTAAAGACGTGTGCTACAACCCGCCCGTAAATTTAGTCTTTTCTAGCTTCTTGTTCAGAGCCTATGGCCGAGGTTATTTCGAATTTTATTTCCAAAAGAAGAAACCGGTCATCAGGGTCGGAAGGAGAGGAAGCAAATGAACCAAAAAAGCTAAGGAATACAGTCCACGAGAACGAATCTCAAATCGCCGAAAGTGAAGAAGACCAGAACGTAATTGTTATAGCGCCTGAGATGACCGTCGACGTTGCCAGCAAATTAGAGGTAATACTCGTCAAATTAAATAACATTGAAGTGTCGGTAAAGAATGTAGAGACTAACCTCGCTAGCCTTGAAAAGAGAATGACGAAGTTGGAAGAAGCTGAGGTTTCGAGAAAATGTGACATCGAAGCCGTTAACAAAAGAATTGACACGTTGGACGAGAAGCTAACTAATTCTCCAACTGTACCAGCAATTAAAGATCAAATGGACAAATTCAGCAGCCAATTACTTCAACTCAGGAAAAAACAGGAAGAATTAGCTGCACTTCAAGAACAGCTAAAAACGAAAGATTTATACTTGGAGGCATACTCGCGTCGCGAGACTATCAAGTTCGTAAACATTCCCGAAGAAGATGAAAGAGAAGACACCGAAGAAATAATTCGCGGCTTCCTCGAACGGGAGCTCGGTTTCGTGGAAGCTGGAACAGTTGAAATACAGAGAGTTCACCGTGTCGAAAAGAATACCAGTGAAAGCATAAGGCCGAGAGCAATCCTTGCTAAATTCCTTAGAGCCAAGGATTGTGACAAGATTCTCTCATTGGGTTTTCGCCTTCGTGACACCGAGTTTCAGATGTACAGAGATTTACCACGGGAGATCGTCACGAGGAGAAAAGCACAGATGGCCATTTTAAAGAAAGCAAGGCAGCATAAGGTTCACGCAGTGTTTAGTAAGGCCGAGCCAGATAAGTTGTACATAGGTGGAAAGTTCTGGCCGGTAGGCAAACCCTTTGACATCGAAGAGCTGGATTCCTAAACTAGGACGATGTGGAGAAGACATTTTCTATATTTTCAACCGGAACATTTGCACTAAAATATAAGGTAAACATCATTTATAAGAAGCTATGAATGCTTATTTAATTTACGCACTTAATTATAAGGGCCGGGGGTCGCACTAATCCATACAGATTGCGCTTTTACTAACTATTGCTTGGATCCGGTCGACACAGCTTTAACAGTGCTTTACTGGCTGTGATTCATACTTTTTCTTATTTTAAGTAGAATGTTTTTTTCTGTTGTATTTGTCTTTATGTGGGCCATTAAGTCAGTCAATAATTTTATTATGCTTTTTGAACACAACAACTTTCGAGGAAACGCAAATTTAAATAATTATAAGCTGGAATAATGACAAATATACAATTCAAAGCTATCTCGCTGAACGTTCGTGGAATTCGCACTTTCGAGAAAAGGAAAACAATTTACAATTGGTTAACTCAAAAGAATGCAGATATTTGCTTTCTCCAGGAGACTTATAGCACAAAAGAAATAGAAAATCAATGGAAATCCCAGTGGCGAGGCGAAACTTATTTCGCGCACGGCACTGTGCATAGTCGTGGGGTCGCCATACTTGTACGAAACACGCTCGATTTCACACTAAAATCAGTCCAATCAGATGAGGAAGGAAGATTCCTTTGTCTTGAAGCCATTATCCAAGACCAATTGTTTCTTTTAGTCAATATATACGCACCCAACACTTCAACTGAACAAACATCGTTTTTCCGCAAACTTTCTGATCTCATTAACAGTGACGAACGCTACGAGCAATGTAAAATCATAATCAGAGGTGATTTTAATGTCACTCTAGATCCATCTAAAGACTGCTCTGGTGGCAATCCAGTCTTAAAAGACTCGGTTAAAGCGCTGGAAGAAATTTTTAATAGAAAATGATTTAATTGACATTTGGAGAGTCCAAAACCCCGAGTGCAGAAGGTTCACTTGGAGACAAAAAACACCACTTATTCAACGACGGCTTGATTATTGGTTCATTCCGGAGTCACTTCAAGATGATGTCGCGAAAATAGAAATCGTACCTGCGGTGAGAACTGATCATTCGGCAGTTGTTATCAAAATTAACTCTTTAGACACTCAGAATCATGGCCCTTCTTTTTAGAAAATAAACAATAGCCTTTTTGAAGACTCGACATACGTTGAATTGATAAGAGAAAATATTCCCGTCTGGTTTAGCGAGATTAATTTTTGCACAGATTACCGAATAGTATGGGACTGGATCAAATATAATATTCGTAGGGAAAGCATCTCTTACAGTAAACAAAAAGCGCGTGAAAAGAGAGAAAGACTGAAAAACATTGAAGAGACATTAAAAATGTGTGAGGAAAAAATTGCTGAAGAACCATCTTATGAAATTATACAAAAGCTAGAAACAGCCAAAAGCGAATATGAAAGAGAATATGACTATATTGTGAAAGGGTTAATCATTCGTTCCCGTGCAACATGGTTCGAAAAAGGTGAGCGAAACACTAAATATTTCTTATTTCTAGAAAATAATAAAAAGACAAAAACCTGTCTAAGAAAGCTATTACTGACAGACGAACAAGAAAGCACAAATCCAAGTATAATCGTTAATGAAATATATTCCTTCTATTCTAATTTATATGATGAAAAGACAGATGTGGAGATCGATCAGACATCTTGCCCCTTTTTGAATAATCATGATCAAATTCCTAAGTTATCTGTTCCAATGCGCGACAGCTGTGAAGGAGAGCTGACCCAAGCAGAATGTTATAAGGCTTTATCTGCATTCAAAAATAATAAAACACCAGGAAACGATGGGCTATCGGCAGAATTCTATAAAGTATTTTGGTCTGAAATTGGTGAAGTCCTGGTTAATTCTCTCAACTACTCTTATCGTTGCGGGGAACTATCAACAACTCAAAAACAAGCTGCAATCACACTAATAGAGAAAAAAGGAAAGGACAGAAGAGGGATAAAAAATTGGCGACCTATATCATTGGTAAATGTCGATGTTAAGATAGGCTCTAAAGCCATTGCTATGAGGCTAGAGAAAGTGCTTCCGAGCATAATTCATTACGACCAAAGTGCTTTCGTCAAAGGACGAAACATATTTGATGCTGTCCGCACCATTAACGACATCTTTGACTTCACCCAAATGAACAACTATGATGCTATTCTGACTGCAATTGATTTTGAAAAAGCTTTCGATTCATTGAATTTGAATTTCTTATTTCAGTCTTTAGAAGCATTTCGTTTTGGTGAATCTCTTATTGCATGGATTAAGACTTTTTATAAGAATATATCAAGTTGTGTTTTTAACAATGGTTTTGCCACACCTTTTTTCCAACTTAAACGAGGTGTACGCCAAGGTGACCCTCTGTCACCATATCTTTTCATAATAGCCCTCGAATTATTAGCAATTAACATTCGAAACAACGAACAAATAAGAGGCATTAAGGTTGACGGTAATGAGATTAAGTTAGTGATCTTTGCCGATGACATGACAACATTCGTGCGCGACACAGTTTCATTCTCTCATCTAATCAACACCTTGGAACAATTTACAAGTTATTCGGGATTAAAAATGAATCATGAAAAGACGGAAGTAATGCCTCTGGGAAATATGACGTTAGAACCAACGGATGTAGGCGTGAATGAGATAAGCAGTATTGTCAAAATTCTGGGGGTATATTTTACATATAATCATAAGCGTTTTTATGAAAAAAATTTTGAATCTATCGAGAAATCTTTAAAAGAATTGCTACAAAGCTGGTCTTGGAGAGGTCTTACGTTGATTGGAAGGATTCAAGTGATCAAATCCTTTGCCATACCGAAAATCCTTTATCGTGTTGCTTTGATCTCGTGTGAAAAATCTGATTTTGTCAAAAAAATCAATGAATTACTTTATTCTTTTATTTGGAAGGGTAAAGACAAAGTAAAGCGTGCAGCCTTGATAAACTCCATTGAGGAAGGAGGTTTGACAATGCCAGATATTGCATCTATGATTTCAACGCAGAGAATATTGTGTATCAAGAAATATTTGGATAATTACCCAGCAAGTTGGAAACTTTTTCTTAATTTCTATTTGAAGAACGTTGGGGGCAAGTTTTTGTTTCACTGTAACTTTGATTATAGGAAATTACCAGTCGCTGTTCCAGAGTTTTATAAAAAATGTATCCAAACCTGGTCCTCATTAAATGAAAACAACCCCAGTACAACAAAGGATGTTGCGAATCAGATCCTCTGGAATAATAGGTTTATTTGCATTGGCAAAAATTCAGTATATAACTGAAGGATAAGTAGTGTAGGTCTAAACAAGATTGGCGACCTTTACGACGGTGCAGGGTTGCTAGTTTTTAACATGGAGCCTCTGAGATCTATTCTATCCCCCAGCGACATGTATTTATTGATTAGTATGCTGGACGCCATGCCTTTGGTATGGCGTAACCTGTTAAATGGAAGTAAATCATCTATAGCGCTTCTCACCTCTCCCTTTGAGCCTAATTCTTTTAATATACTTTACGAAAGTGATATAATCCCACTTGAAAACGTTCAGTCGAAATCGCTTTATAATAAATTCGTCTCAAAAGTTTGCACTAAGCCTACTGCTAGGAAGAAATATGAGGAAAGCTTTAACACCGAAGAGTCTCAATTAGAATGGAAAAAATTTTATCTAACACCTATTAGAGCAACACTAAGCACAAAACTGCGGGAATTTTCAGTATAAGATACTTAATAGAATTTTATATACAAATGACATGCTTTTTAAGTTTAAGAAAATCGAATCTCCTCTATGTTATTTCTGCGAAAATGATATAGAAACCATAGAACACCCGAGAGTTCAAGTTTTTTGGAGTGAAGTATGCTCTACTTTCGGAGAAAAGCTGAACTGGAGCAGATCTCTTCACATAAAAGATATTTTTTTCGGAAACCAAGACCTAAAAATTCACAAAAACTTGACAAATTACATTATCCTGGAAAGCAAATATTTTCTGTATCGTTGTAAACTAAACAAAACTCCATTATCTATTCTGCATTTAACAGAAAAAATTAAGAATACATATTATATAGAACGTTCTATTGCGAGAGAAAATAATAAAATTGGTTTTCATTATGAAAAGTGGGAACCTCTACTCCCACTTATCTCTCCTTGATTAGTTGTTGCCACCTTTTTTAAATTATACTGCAAATTACATATCAGACTGCTGTAATATACCTAAGTTGTTGGCCTTTGTAAACCCTGTTATTTTGTAACCTGTCACTTTGTAAATTAATTTAGCCATGTTAAATTGTATGTTTTGTAAACTCGAAAATTGTAACCTTTTGTTTCCGTAATTAACTGTATTTTCCTTTTATTGTGCTGTACATTTCTTTTTTTGCCGTATTTTTATGTAGTAAAACAATAAACAAACAAAATACAAAAAAAATAAATAAAAAAATAAGGGGGAATCGGGATTTTTTCATCCGGGGCTTTATCATATAACAACTGACAAAGGGTTTGCTGACTTTTCCACTCCACCCAGGACCAAAAACGTTCCCACCACATGATTGGTTTCAAATGAACTTTATTTACAAGACATACTTTTATATTCTACATGGCTTTAAAGAGGTACCAAGGCTTAAAAGAGTCCTGTTTGATTGTAACAGTCTTTGACATAAAGTCTTCTCTCTTGGGTAAGTAGTCATAGTGACAGTCCTGGTACGAATCACTGTACTTGGGTGGGGGACCTGCTGGTGCCTCCAACAACCATTGTTGTACATTGAGAGGATCTTGCCAAGCTGGATCGGTCGTGGGTAGATTGGACAGATCTTGAATGGGTTGATCCGCCCAACGAAAGAACTTGCAACGTTGCTCGGGCAGATTAGAACAGCACAGGTACAAACGATCTGGATTCTTCTCGGAGTGACTTTGCTTCAGGATAGGTAACTCACCACAAAGACAAGTCATGGTACACCACTGATCGTACACTGTGGGATCCACTGTTTTCTCCACTTTTTCCAGAAACTGAGGGGCCTGTTTTTCGTCACAGAACAGTTGGCAATTATAGTAAGGACATTTCAAATATCGCCATCCCCCTTTGGACTTGCGCTGCTCCATTCGGGTGGTGTGAAAAGGACACAACAGATAATCTGGTTTTTTAGGTTTGGATTTTTGAAAACCAGGACTTTGGAAAATGGTGGCCAGTCGTACCATTCTTTTCAGACCCTCGTTGTCCTGACTGGTGGGTGGTTCCACGGTCAGAGAACTGGGTAGGTCATCCGTCCCATTGTCGGCCGTCACCACACTCTCAGCTGCTGGAGACATTTGTAAGTCATCGTACAAAGTGTCTTCTTTCTTTGATTGGTCCAACTCTTCCACCATTTGAGTAAACTCGGTAGCAGCTCGGGCTGTTCCACCATATTGGCCACTTCGGGCTCTGTTTCAAACCGGACTTTTCGTTTAGGCTTTTTGGCTTGTTGTTCCAGATCTTTGACCATGTCTTCTGCATTGTCGTAAATACCTACCAGTTCCACATTGTTTTCAAACTTTTCTTGAAAGGAATCCTTCTTGGCTTTATACTTACGAGTAATGGGTGTCATCTGATTCATGGTGAACTCCGTGATCTGATGATTGTCGTCGTTGGGTCTCAATTTTTATAACAGACCTTTGCTGGGGGTGGATCAGACTTTGCCCTCTGACGTCACCTCCTTGCCCAAACTTGTCCAATCAATGTTCAATAGAAGGACCCCACCATTGTTTACAACAACGCGTGATGCGACGCCAGCCAGCATTATTTTGAATCCATTGTCTTACTTTTTTCTTATAGGTTTGACTGATCATCAAAGGTACTGAAAAAGAACAATACCCTTCAGGTGGTTTAGGTGGTGCTACGTGCTCACGATCACAAACGTCACAATCAATAAGTTTAGACATGCTTACACTTGCCCGGTGGCAGGTTTTGATTGGTGCCTTTCGATCCGACCTCTGCTTTAAAAAACCCACCGTGTGCCAGTGTTAGTCACTCGCTCAGGACACCTATGGACTACTATAAAGATCTCAAAGTAGAAGATTTTGATTGTTATCAAACCTATTGGTTAGGTCATGTTCTCAAAGGACTACAAGCCGGCTACACATATCAACAGCGTCAACGACATCGTCTGTTTGACATTGGTTTACAAGCAGGCCTTACTCCAGAACAACTACTCAGTCTCTTAGGATCAGAGAGCGGTTACATTTTCCCTACCTCAGATCCATGTATCCAGATGTCATCATGACTGGGGACGAAAACATGCAACTGATGATAGGATGTGGTCACGTGCTGTACGCTAATGGTGACATGGGTGCCAGTATGTTAGCCGAACTGTGGGTCCCACCCAACCACCCTCGCGCCAAATTCAACTCACCTGCTAGTGTGGAAGTACTCCTACAAGGTAATGACAGTATCAAGAGAGCTGCCAACCATTTGGGACGATCCATTCCCACCCATTTCTATCCCCTCTCTTTGCTTCAAAGTAATTATCACATTGCACGCAAAGCACACACCGTGTTTGCTTTTGGCACCTTGGAGCTGAATCGCAAAGAACTCAAAGGTGGGACGGAATGGACAGTACGTATGGCCATGGATCTTGGCAAAGAAGTGTTCGTGTTTGACACGGTGACTCAAACCTGGTTTGAAGTAGCCACGACTTACCAATCAGGCCATTGGTTAATGGCAGAAACCAAGTTTGTACCCACCAATCAGAAACCCACGCTTCATCAAAGTAGCGCCGTCATTGGTTCCAAACAAATCAACCAAGGCAGCCGAGCAGAACTACGCGGTTTATTTCATCGCACTTTTTGTACCCCAGAAAACTTGGATGAGGTCAAAAGAGAACTGACCAGTTTTCAATTATGACCATCAGACACTATGTTTTTTCTTTCATAACAATAAAGTGGATTAAACGTTAAACTGTTGTCATTCAAAAATAAAATTCGAGCTACCAGCCCGCCCACGTTATGAATAACCAGCCTGTAGGTTCTAGTTATTCGAGCTACCAGCGCGCCCACGTCAAGAATGGCCAACCGTGCTTATAGTATAGAAACCTATTCCCTTATATTTAACATGGACCTTGAATTCGCTTGCTTGTGGGGGAACCTCATTCTAGTACGCCTGCGCATGATTTTTAAAAATAAAAAAAGGTTGCAAGGACCAGGATTCGAACCTGGGTTTTTGCGGCCACAACGCAACGTCCTAACCACTAGACAATCCAAGCCTTTGAGCTACACCCGCAACTCTACTATAAACCTCAATTTTTAAAACCTATCTATGAACATGCAGAGTGGCGCAGTGGAAGCGCACTGGGCTCATAACTCATAGGTCTGGGGATCGAAACCCCCTTCTGCTATTCTTTTTTCTTTTTAGGGAAGAGGATACTCTTCCCACAATCGAACCTCTCGATTGTTACTTCCTATTTTCCTTCTATTCTTAACACATGGGGTGTTTGGTCTTCGGGTACGTTCCGTAAGTGGGAACCCAGAAGTTCCGGGTTCGAATCCCGGGCGCCCCTCTTCTTTTTTCTTTTTTCTTTTTCTTTTTCTAATCAAACAAAGTTAGGGTTATTACAAAAACAAAGTTAGGGTTAGTAAAAACAAAACAAAGTTAGGGTTATTATGTGTCTGCGTGCTTAGAGTTATTATGCTAATGAGCCCCACTTACGTGTACGTGACTTAGGGTTATTATGCAAATGACCTAGGGTTAGGTTTGATTGACACGTCGGTGCCCTTTGTTTTGATTGACAGGTCGGCGGCGGCGGCATCCTTTGATACCTATCCTAGCCCACATTACTACTTTTAACTGCCATAAATTTAGCCTCTCTAAGTTGTGTGACAGAACTGTCTTTTAGGAAAAAATGAAAAGCAGTAAAAAATGCGCCTTAAATGTATTTAACTGTATCTATCTTTGGGATTACTTTGTAGTGCAAAGGGTGGGGATTTTTGTTGAAGAAGCTGTTTGGACTTACTCTTGGCACTGGCGATTATGGGCACCTTGTCGTTGATCATAGTGCCATGCTTCTGCGGCAGTTTCGATCTTTTCATAAATATTCAGGCCAAGGGTTCGAGTCCTCACACAAGCTTCATCGGCAGTTGTATTCAAGGGCAACCAACCATGATGCATCTGGACTTGGTCAGTCCTGTAAGTATCAAATTTTCAGACTGATTATTACCCCATTCCTAGCTTAAGCAGTCACACACTTTGAAGGGAAGCAGGCTAGGTTTTTTTTTGTTTGTAGACTCATGTATTAGGTAGTTCTTTTTCATTATTCAGCCAGCTCATGTGGTAAATAGTACAAGCTCCCACAAGCAGCCGCCTATTCATTATTTTTAATACTTCTGTTACAATAACAAATAAAGCATCTCTCTCTCTCTCTCCAGAAAAAAATGAAGCCAAATAATCATTCACTAAATACGCATGTTAATATCTCTATTAAATTGGAAAACAATTTATTTCAGGGAATCAAATCCTCACCCACTGGTATGCAACCATGATGTTATCACTACGGTATGCATTCCATGAGGCAAGAGACTGCATTTCTACAGGTGTGTGTTTTAAAAATAATAAAGTGTGAGTTCAGAGTTCATTGTGGACTGCATAGAATAATAATAATAATAATAATAATAATGAATAATGTCCTTTAAATTATTATTTTATTGAATAAATAAATACAGTAATAAATAATAAATACATAAATATGTACATGGCTTTGAACAGTTATAGAGTGCAACAAAAGTATTGAACACAGCAGCCAAACTAAAATTATTTTCTCGCAATAGAAAAGAAAAAGTTTACATACCGTGGGTGTGGTTGGAAACCTGTTGCAATGAAGTTATGGACAGTGGAAAAGAAAACATGGATCATAACAGTTGCTAAGCTGTTCGATCAGATGTTTGGCAGTGACTTTCTGTCATACAGTTATGACAAACAACATGGCACCAAGGTGGCAGATGAAGTGACATCCAATTTGATAGAATACTGCCATGACCACTGGGAAAACCAATATGCCACTTTGAACAAAGACTGTCCTGGAGTCATCAAAGGCCAGATACAACAGCCAGCACAGCAGCCAGCACCTTCACAGCAACCAGCACAGCAGCCAGCACCTGCACAACAATTACCAGCACAGCAGCCAGCACCTGTACAACAACCAGCACAGCAACCAGCACCTGCACAACAACCAGCACAGCACCTAGTAACTGGACAAAAGCAAGTGACTACAGAGACACCAGCAACAATAACGAAAACTAGTGGATGTTCTCCAAAAGCTGTTGTCATTGAAGATGAGAGTGATGTCTTGATAACACAGCAAACTGTCCTTCAAAGTGCAATTGCTAATGCCAAAACTAGAGCTGAAGTAGTTGCTCTTTACAGTATGATTCCACCATTAAGATCCTCTTCTGGTCTAAAGGCAGTTTATGGTGTGCCTTCCATTTCTGATCCTTTCTCTTCCGCGGTGCGTCCGTGTGAAAGTGACATCGAGTCTGCTCAAAAGCTACTGATTGACGAGCAAAAAGCTGGCAAGAATCCCACTGGGATTGAGATTGAAGGACTGGGACAGTTTTCTGAAAGTGCTCTGGCTGTTCTGAAACGTTTCTGTGTGATAGCCCAAATGTATCACAAAGTAACATCCGAAGCCAAATGGCTATCACAAATGAAATTCTCTCCTGGAGGAGTTGTACAACTCCAAGATGCCCTTTGGCATCATTCAGCCACTAGCCCAATACTGAGGTATGGGAAAAAGGGAATTGATTCCACTTCATTTGCAGATCTTGTCGAGGAGCGATATGTTGACAGTTTTCTTATAGACATTTGTATAAGCAAGTTCCTAGATGAATTCAGCATTAAGGAAAAGAACACCACAGTATACTATCCAACCGAGTTTTATGTTTGGATGAGCTCAAATGATAAGAACTTCCAACAGTTCCAGTTAAGCGAAGTAGTAAATTTACAGCTGGCAAATACATGTATCACAGACCTGCAACAAATGTTGGTGCCAGCGTATATGCCCAACCACTGGGGCTTAATATTCGTTGATTTAGCAAACCAGGAGTTGTATTTTGATGATGGACTGAAGACAGTTGTTCCCTCCACAGCACTTCCTTCTGTCAAGCACTCTTTAGAATTACTCCTTGAGATGTATCCATATCATCCAGCTCTTCAAACAAAGTTTTGGCGAAATTGCTTCCACTTTCAGTGCTTTGGCATGCCATCTCAAGCACCAGTTGGTTCAAAAATGATTGGTGTTGGAAGCTGTGGGATTGGTGTAATAATGGCTGCAAGAGATATCATCCACTATGGACCAGTGTGTGTGAATAACTTTCAGTGGCGTTACTGTGATATGGATTTGCACAGGAAACATTTGATGCTGCAGATTCTAAACTGGAAAAATCCATGAACTTCACGTCATTATAGTTAATGCAACAGACTATCCTGTCTCTCTTGGGTAGTCAGTTCAGTTTTAACTGTTGTTATCTGAAGGCAGAATTACCTCAAACATTTCTTTTTTTATGTTTGATTTTTTTATCAGCAGTTCTGTCTCTATTGGGTAGTCACTCCATTTTGGACTGTTGTTATCTGAAAGCAGAACTTTAACATTTTTGTTATTATTTTATTTTATTTTTTAACAGTTCTGTCTCTCTTGGGTAGTCAGTCCTTTTTGGACTGTTGTTATCTAAAGGTAGAACTTTAACATTTTTGTTATTATTATTATTTTTTTACAGTTCTGTCTCTCTTGGGTAGTCAGTCCATTTTGGACTGTTGTTATCTGAAGGCAGAACGTTAACATTTTTGTTATTATTTTATTTTCCTTTTTTTACAGATCTGTCTCTCTTGGGTAGTCAGTCCATCTTGGACTGTTGTTATCTGAAGGCAGAACTCAAACTTTTTTTTGTCTTGATTATTTAAAGGTTCTGTCTCTCTTGGGTATTCAGTTCAGTTTTGGATTGTTGTTTAATTTTTTGTTTTGTTTCTTTTGTTTTTTTTCTACCTCAAGGTCCGTTCCTTGTCGTGGTGAGGTAGCTTGCGTGTCTCAGTGACCTGGAGCAATACCAGCAAATTAAAAAAAAAGTTTCTCCTGTGGTAGGGCTTCTTGCCTGATTGGTTGAAGGGTAGAGACCAGACTAATACGGACCATCACCAATTATCAAGTTAATACATTGGCTTTACACCCAGAAAGTTCCCTAATTCTTTTAGACTGTTGTTTTCTGATGGTAGAATTTAATAGTTTTTTGTTTTGTCTTTTTTTTAAACAGTTCTGTCTCTCTTGGGTAGTCAGTCCTTTTTGGACTGTTTTTATCTGAAGGCAGAACTTTAACATTTTTGTTATTATTTTATTTCATTTTTTTTACAGTTCTGTCTCTTTTGGGTAGTCAGTCCTTTTTGGACTGTTGTTATCTGAAGGCAGAACTTTAACATTTTTGTCATTTATTTTATTTTATTTTTTTCTCTTGGATAATGGTAAACTTTAACATTTGTGCTATAATTTTTATTTTTTTAACAGTTTATTTCTTCATTCCGCAGTTCAAATATATGAATCTCATATATTCATAATTTCATCTTCAACTTTCCCGGGTATATTACGAACCAATTTAATGACCAGCTCACAGTTGGCTTGATAGCTCAATTGGTTAGAGCGCTGCACCGGTATCGCAGAGGTCAGGGTTCGAATCCCGGCAAGCCTGATTTTTTTTTCAGGCTTTCTTTTCGCAACTGCGTAAGTTGCGTTAATAACTGCGAGGATCTTCTTTACATTTATTTCTTCATTCCGCAGTTCAAATATATGAATCTCATATATTCATAATTTCATCTTCAACTTTCCCGGGTATATTACGAACCAATTTAATGACCAGCTCACAGTTGGCTTGATAGCTCAATTGGTTAGAGCGCTGCACCGGTATCGCAGAGGTCAGGGTTCGAATCCCGGCAAGCCTGATTTTTTTTTTCAGGCTTTCTTTTCGCAACTGCGTAAGTTGCGTTAATAACTGCGAGGATCTTCTTTACATTTAGTTCTGTCTCTCTTGGGTAGTCAGTCCTTTTTGGACTGTTGTTATCTGAAGGCAGAACTTTAACATTTTTGTCATTTATTTTATTTTATTTTATTTTATTTTTTTCTCTTGGGTAATGGTAGCTTTAACATTTGTGTTATAATTTTATCTTTTTTAACAGTTCTGTCTCTCTTGGGTAGTCAGTCCTTTTTGGACTGTTGTTATCTGAAGGCAGAACTTTAACATTTTTGTTATTATTTTATTTTATTTATTATTTTTTTTTATAGTTCTGTCTCTCTTGGGTAGTCAGTCCTTTTTGGACTGTTGTTATCTGAAGGCAGAACTTTAACATTTTTGTCATTTATTTTATTTTATTTTATTTTATTTTTTTCTCTTGGGTAATGGTAGCTTTAACATTTGTGTTATAATTTTATCTTTTTTAACAGTTCTGTCTCTCTTGGGTAGTCAGTCCTTTTTGGACTGTTGTTATCTGAAGGCAGAACTTTAACATTTTTGTTATTATTTTATTTTATTTTTTTTACAGTTCTGTCTCTCTTGGGTAGTCAGTCCTTTTTGGACTGTTGTTATCTGAAGGCAGAACTTTAACATTTTTATAGACTTCCATGCTTGAGACTTCAAAGCTTGAAATATAATATTACTTTTAAAGGGGCTGAACGACGTCCTAGAATAACCAATTGTAGTCCAGAAAGTAAATATTTCACAGAAACTTGTCATGAAATGGCCAATCAACGCCAACCGAACCTCCATCAGCGTGGTGGTTTTCTGGTAAAAAGCTTGCTGCGTGACTTTGTTACTGACGTCCTGTCGAGTTCTTGTTGTCGTGGATCCACCAGTTACACATAATTGCCTGGCCACAATTTGATGCACAGGCGATAGCATAGCCACCATCGTTCACAAGAACCGAATCTTTTAACCGACAGCTGCGCAAGTCATTTGTACGTAACTGTATTCCTGTATATATTTTCCTGTAGATATTTTTCTTCGTTTTGTATATAATTCTCGATTTCCCTGGAAATTATGGCCAGAAACATGCGAAAGTCTGTCAAGGACAAGGACCATTTAAAAACAATAAGGAAAAATGCAAGGCAGAGATGGAGGAACAAGAAAGCAAACGAGAAAATCCAGAAAAATTTGGTTAATTCTATGAAGCTGCCCGAGCACTGTCAACATGCTGGTAGCGCGAAGAATCGCAGCCCGGGAGAAGTCGTGGAATTACCAGCAAGAAAACTGGAGGAAAAACCTCAGCGCCATCGCTCCAATGAGCCGCGTGTTCGCAACAATGCACCATGTGCTGGCGAAAAGGAGAAACATAGCCCGGCAGAAGTCGTTGAATTGCCAGCAGAAAAACTGGAGGAAAAACCTCAGAGCCATTGCTCCGATGAGCCACATGCCCCGACCTTAAAAGAAATTTGCCAAACCGAGATCGTCCGATCTGAAAAGTTTTTGGGTTGTGGGACCTTTGGAACATGTTACCTAGCACACTACAGGGGATGCTTGGTTACCATGAAAGAATTTAAAGTTCGAGAGAAACTGTCCTTGGATGACGTTAAAAAAGAAGTTCTCCACGAGGCAACAATGATAACCCACTTGGGAGACCACCCGTGCCTGCCACTGTTGTTTGGTGTAGTAACAAGGAGCCTGCCCTTGTGTCTGGTAACTCAGTTTCATGGCGAAAAAGAGCAAAGTTTAACACTGTCACGCGCTGTGCGCAAGAAGGAACTCGGCAAGCAAAATTGGCTGGAAATCCTAAAAGGAATCAGGCTTAGACCATACCTACAAACGTGGCATTCTCCACAACGACCTGAAAGCCAACAACGTTGTGTTAGAAAAGCGATCAGAAGCGTGGAATCCAGTCATTATCGATTTCGGGAAAGCTCGTTTTATTGCAAATCCAAAACCGAACATGTCTTTGTCAGTCTCCAGCCAAGACGCTTACCGAAAGCGATACCCACATATCACCCCGGAGATTGTTTCCGGTAAAGGTAGGCAAAGTATTGAGTCGGACATTTTTTCTTTAGGAAGAATTGCAGTAGATGTCTTAGATTTGCTGCCGACGGCAACTGCGAAATGTTTAAAGGCGGCAAATAAAGCATGCTCTGTCAAGCCAACAAAACGCCCGGCGTTAATCAAACTATATGCCGCCCTTTTAGAGTAACTGTAAATGAGACAATGTCTTGTTTTCTTTTGAATCCTGTTTGCAGCTAGTGTGCCTAATTTCAGGCCACAGACAGAGGACTACAAACGTAAGTCATACATCGAAGAACAGAAGCTTCTGCGAAAATCAATGTAACAGCCTGTTCCAGGCTCCAAGGTAGTGGGGAAAGCATGAATTGAGAAAAAGAGCGTGAAAAAAAGCGAAGGGGCAAAGACTTTGAAGTAATACGTTTTCAGTGTTTCACTTTCACGCTTCCGTTCAATCGATCTTGATTTCAGTAGTATTTTAGCTTGTGTGCATGCATAAATATTCGAGCGAATTGTGTAAGTCTTATATTTTTGCAATAAATGAATTTTCCTTCAGATCACCGCTAATTTCTTTGCGCGAGGGTGAACGTGATCGGATGTTCTCGCGCGTATCACCGAAATTTTCTTCGAGTTAAGACATCTGGAAATGATATCTGATGTCAAAACACGCCAGATCTTTGGGGATTTATGTTTCACTTTGAATGCGCTTTGTAAGTCAATAAGTCGGAAAAAGCGTTACCGCAAACATTAAAAACGACGCCGCAGGCACTCTAATCTTGCGAACTTTGGTTTTCGGTTTCAGTTAATAATAAGCCATGGGTAGATTCAATCTACCCTTAGCCTAATTTGCATGAATTTTTTCGTGGCCTAAGTTTGTTATGATACGATAACAAGCTAGGAATGTCAAAGAAGGACTTGCAAGCTATACGCACTATGGAGGAATCCATCACAAAATAGCCTTGCCTTGGAAGAACACTCCACCTTACTTACCAAACAACCAACCCTTGGTGGAGCATTGGTTGAAGTTACTTGGCAGAAGACTGCTGAGGAGTCCAGACCTTTTCTCTAAGTATGCTTCGTTCACGGACAACCTACTGAAGAACAACCACGCTCAAAGGGTACCAGAAGACTGGCTAGCAAGACCTGTTGGCCCCCTGTGGTATCTGCCTCACCAGCCTGTCCTGAACCCAAACAAGCCAGACAAGGTGCGCATCATGTTTGACTGTGCAGCACGATATCAGGGAACATCTCACAACGATTAACTTCTCCAGGGACCTGACCTGACAAATAACTTGGTTGGCATCTTGACCCAGATTCATCAGGAGCCTATTGCTCTATTGGCCGATAAAGAGTCGATGTTCCATCAAATCCATGTGAATTCTGATTGTTGCAATGCCTTGCGCTTTCTCTGGTGGCCAAAGAACGATCTTAACCAGAATCCAGAAGACTATCAAATGATGGTGCATCTTTTCGAAGCTACCTCGTCAACATGTTGTGCCAACTTTGGTCTGCGACAAACAGCTGACGACAATCAGCAATGAAGCAATGAAGCAATTAACACCATCAAGCAGAACTTCTATGTGGAGGACTGTCTCAAGTCTGTGCCAACCGAGGACAAGGCTATCTCTTTGGTCAGTGAGCTTCACAATGACTCTTGAAAGGTGGGTTCCGCCTTACGAAGTGGGTGTCATTCGTGGAAGGTCACTGAGTCCATCCCATTGTCGGAGAGGGCAGGATCCTTGAAAGACCTTCTCAATCAGCTACCCATTGAGCGTGCTTTAGGTGTCAGATGGAACGTGTAGTCTGATACCTTCAGCTTCAAGATAAAGGTGAAAGACCGACCTCCAACTTGACAAGGAATCCTTTCCATTGTCAGCTCTAGCTATGATCCTCTGGGCTTCGCTGCTCCATTTATTCTGCCAACAAAGGTTTTACTGCTAGCTATGTGCCGCGGATGACCCCATATCAGACGACATGTTGTTGTAAACTATATTTTTTGTTACAGTTGGATAACGCTAATAAAGCAATGATTAGCATTAAATAATTAATAGAATTTGAATGAAATCAGGAGAGACTAGAAAAAAATAGGAAGGCCACCATCAAATATTAAGAAAAATGTTACAAAGAATTAGCCACTGAGTCACACTAGGGTTAATTTCAACTCAACAAGGAGAATTAATCTATTAAGATATTTTGTTGTGATCACATCATTTGACATACCTAATATTTGTCCAGTTGGGAGCAATGTTATTATAATCCTATAATTTTGTGGCAAATGTTTGTGTAAATTTACCTCTGTTTTTCAGTCACTGGTAGGGTTGGAATTTCTCAATTCAAACAAATCAGGGGGTATGGCAGACATTTTGAAGTCCTTCTGCAGCCAGTATGTCCCTGTCAAAGAAGAAGTATTAAGGGCAATAGTTGTACACGGTGACCAGCTGACTGAAGAATGTGCTTGCAATGTACAGTGGACATTCAAAATTGACAAATTGGAGAAAAAACGTTTGAATGGTCTGGAGGTAACATTCTCTGAATCTCTATTATTCCTGGATGCGTGGCCATCATGCCTACATCTGCAAGGACATTTCTGAACCCAAAACTGGCCAGGTACTACCACTAATTAATAGGAACCATTAAAAATAAAAATAATAATAATAATAATAATAATTAGGAGCATAATACAAATTCCCTATGCTCTTACATTGAATAAAAGATAAAAAAACAAAGAAAAGAGAGACTAAAAACACAGAATATGTAAGAGTTCGAAGTCAATTAACTATGGAAAAACATAAATAGATACACAAATAGGAACTAATGGTTAGGAACAAGCTGTTCCACGTGCCAATAAAAAGGAACATTCCATTCAAACCGGAACCATTTATGGGAACAATTGTTCCTCAAACGAATAAAAGGAACCAATTCTCAAAGCAGGAACAGTGATAGAAAGGATTAAAGTTCACTCTAAAAGGGAACGCATTAATAGGGAGAATAAGTTGTTTCTTTAGTGAACAAAAAGGACCAAAATGATTTGATTTCTCGTGGATTCTTAAATATATGTCCACAAATTTTGTGAAATCTGCTGTAGCTGGAGAAACTTGCCAGCTTGTCAACTGCATAAAAGACTGTACATAGGTTGGATTTCATGGATTTCACAGAAAACTGTTTTACATACCACTGAATACTTTTTACATTGACATAAGATACTTGCAGATTAAGAAAGAGGAATTGAATGACAAGATAGGCAACATTTCCGCAAAATCCGTGAAATCCGCCGTAGTTTGAAAATCTTCTCAGTTGACAAGCTGCCATTAAAGACTGTACATGTATATGGGTCGGATTTCGTGGATTTTGTGGAAAACACTGTTTTAAATATCATTTACTACTTCTTCTATTGACATAAGATACTTGCAGGTTACAAAAGAGGAACTGAATAACAACTGGCACTAGACGTGCGTACCCTCTTAAAACAACTGTACATAAGCCGGTTTTTCAAATTTTACAGAAATGCACGATGCTCAAAACAAATACGTTATATGCTGTTGACTTGCTATTTTATTGTACAAATGAAATTGATTGGCTGTGTTTTTACCTCGTCTTTGCTTTTCTTCGTGACTTACTTGATGAGCTACTCTTAGTTATGTAGGTTAACTGATCACAAACTTGAAATGGAACAATGTCAAACATCTACTTATTTGCCCGCTATTGTCAGAAAATATTGGTTTCCGAAAATGTACGCCACAGATTTGACAAGATGGGTTGACTATAATTCGATCTTATCATGGCTCGAAATGAAAGCCCCGGAGAGCCCTTGTGTGAGAGCTAATATGTGTGACAGTTTCTGATCTTAAAAGAAGTAATTTGTGGTTTTGTAAAAGGGACTTGGAAACAGAAAATGCTCGAAAGATGAATAGGTCCATTTTTTCCTGCAATCAGTGTCCCAAAAAAGAAGTATTCTTCAAATCTTTTGCACCCCTTGTTCAATTCGTTTCTTTTTTCTGTTGTTGTTATGTTTCTCTTGAATAGAGTGTTTTCGGTTGTGCAATGTATCTGATGAAAGCAGTATCATTTCTATAGGCGGTTTGAACTTAAACTTGAAATAAAACAAATGCATTAAACTTCTCATTAGGCTGAAATTGTAGGGAAAATAATGGTCTCAGAGAATTAATGCGATGAAAACCTGTTTAAGTTTGGAGACTTTTGTGTGTCGACACAAAATCATTAGCACAACTGTTTGTGATCTTTTAGCAAACATTCAGTTTTTTCCCCTTCAGGATAATGTCACTTTCAAATTTATTCCCTGTGATACCACAAGGTCGTTTCCTATAACTAGAAAGAACGCATTTCTTGCCAAATCAGTTCCACCATGTATAGGACAAGACAAGCAATAAAGAGCGCAGCCTTTTGCTACGTGAGTCCGATCGTCATTGGAAAATATTCCATAGTCAGTGCAAAGTGTGTTTGCAAAGTGAAAGAAGAGGGCTTACAAAGACTCAAGGAGCCTGTGACGAGGCTATTCGTGGTAAGCATTTTTTCACAGCGTTTTCTCCCTTACTTTCATTGACAAAAGGTCCAGTTGCTTACAAACTTACATCTCCTTGTACATGTACACTTTTGACAGGAATAAGGAGCATGGCATTTTTCTTCGGCGCTATAAGTGCACAAGCTAGCCGCCCAAAAAGCCAAGGAAAAAAGGGAGCAAATGTTCGAGAGGAAGAGAGTGATGAAAGCAATGGCAAAGAAACAAGTTCAAGTCAAGTTGCGAGTACCTCTAACCAAGAATGGCTTTCAAACCACCCGACTGTAAAAGACGGAAAACTTTCTCCTGCAATTAACTATTGGATAGCGCTAACAACACTAAATGGTGCCCCAGCAAACCCTATCTACATCCACCACACTCTTTTAGATTGGGGCGTCAGAGAAATCCTGCAGAACAGCCTGACGGAGGCCAAAATTGGGGTATTTTGTGTACTTCAGAGAAATCCTGCAGACTAGCTTACTCATGACATCACCCAATTTGCTGAGTTGGCCTCCATTTCTCATAATTAGAACGAACTTGCACTGGGGCTTTAGCAATGGCTTTACGAAATTGATGTAGCTATTGTCAGCGGTCTCACCATAGCGTATATAAAAAGAATACATTATTAAGTCGCTCTCTTTTCTCGCACACTCGTGTCCTGCACACGTCTTGTTGTTCTGCTCCAAGGACTCACTGACAGGCCATGCGCCACTCTTTGCGCTATGGCTGATGCACTACTACCTCCTGTTCAGAGGCCTAGAGCTGACCAGGGCACCATTAATTCCGCTCAAGCAGTTGTCCCGCAAGCTGAGCCACCACTGGCGGCTGAACATGCTCCACAACCGGACCAACTTCCAAACCCTCCGGCCGAGCAAATTGAGGTATTTCATTATTTCCTTTTCTTATTGTATTTGTTCGTCTTCATGTTTTCCTCTACCTTATTTAGCTCATACACGTTTCTACTGGGTTTCGCCTTTTTCTTTGTTAGCTTCTTATATTATGTCATTCACATTTTGTCTTACTTGCTCGTTTACTCGTTGTATTCATGTCAGTATGCCATGTTTTTTACACATTGTAGCTTTTATTTTATTTCTCCATTCGCCCTGTTTTTTTCCTTCAGTTTTTGGTACATTTTTGGTTTGTATATCCCATTTCTTTGTCGTCCCATTTATTTTTACTGCTGTTGTTCTCTTGTGTCTTTCAAATCAGGTCAACACAAGGTTCCGCTTATTCATTTAACTTTTTTTATTTTTGCAGGTTAACAGTAGATCCTGCTTGTTTCTCAGAATTTTTTTTCGCAGGTTAACAGCAGGTCCCGCTTGATTATTGAAGTTTGACTTTTTTTCGGGTTAACAGAAGGTCCCACTTGTTTATTGAAGTTGTATTTCCGCTGGTTAACAGAAGATCCTGCTTGTTAGTTGGAATTTTTTAATTTTTGCGGGTTAACAGCAGGTCCCGCTTGTTTATTGACGTTTTTGTTTTCGCGGGTTAACAGAAGGTCCCGCTTGTTTATTGCAGTTATATGCAGTTTGGTTCTGCGAATTTCTTTTATTTTTCAGCTAATAATTTATAAGTCACATTTTACTGTATGTGAACAACATAACTTCCCATATGGGGCCTTTATCCCGACTGTTTATTTTGTTTCCTGGTATATGGTCCAACCTGGTTTTTTTCTCCCAACTTTAGTTCACTCCTCCAATGGCAGTGCCTAGAGGGGTGACTTACACCCTCTCGGATTACCGGGCACTAGGGCTGCCATTCTCCTAGGGGTACATGTACATCTTAGCTTTTAGGCTTTTCTTGTACCAACTTTCCTGGATCCACCTCTTTCCCTTGTGTTCAGTTTCTTTCAGTTTTCAAATGTATTCTTTTGGCTCCGGGGAATGGCAGCCTGTAATTTCAATGTTACATTTTTCTTTCATTGGTCTATTTGCTGTTAGGCACACGCAATTTTTCTCCAGCCTTTCCCTATTTTTCTATTGTTTTTTATCTTTTCTCCATTCACCTCATTTCTTTCCTGATCATTTATTTGTGATTGTTAGGATAATGTGGAAACCCTTAAGGCTCGCTTAAAAGCATTGGAGGACCTGAAAGAGTCCTCCGCTGAAGTGCTATTTCACAACATCAATGCCTTGGCTATGAAGAGCAGCTCAGATTTTGACAAATACGAGGCCGTGAAGTTGGCTGAGAATCTCGTAAGCTGTGCCCCACATGCCCACCACAAAAAATTCACCTATTATTCAGTCACTCTCCAGAAGATTCACCAGCGTTTACACAAGTCCAACGAGCAGTTCAAAGCTTATTTTCCTGCCCGATTATGGGAACGTTTTGCAGTCCCTGGCCAAGGTTGATGAGCCTCCTCTGCAGTCCATAACTGCTAAGCTGTGCCCTGCTGACCTGTTTCAGATGTGGTCAGGCTGGCCACTACGCGAACCACTGTAGGTTTCAGCCTTACGCTTGGCAAAGTGCCACATCTTCCGTATCTAGCCCTAGACCCCAGTTGTGCTACTTATCCCTTCTTCTATGTATTGGGTCTTTTTGCACAATAAAGTTGTTGAATCTACTCATTTGCATCTTGTTCTGTTTTAACCGATGACGTCATTATGACATCAACGGTTCATGCTGTAGACCTAAAAAACGTGGCGCCGAACGATGTACGATATACGGTACCTGTCTAACATGTATGCGAGGCTGGGGGCTACTCTGTGAGATGCTGGATAGGGGTGTGCCACTGGGACACTGAAACCCTTACCTTATGAGCGAGACATTCCCATACACTTTGTAGATGTGAGTATTAACCCCCGGCTTTGAAGTGTTTGCATTTGCGAGTCTCGATCAAGAAGAACTATGAAATTAATAATTGAGTATTTTGTCTACAAACGTTACTGGTATATGCGACTAGCTAGGTGCAAAGATAGAGGCGACTTACCAGAGGAATGGGTTTCTGGTTAGGCTGCGTGGAGGTAGCGGGATTGTTTGTGCAAAGTTTGAGCGGAAAGAGCAGCATGACAAGGAGCAAATCAAAACAATTATCACCTCCAATACGAAGACTAACATGCAATAGCTCCAAACAAGACTCGTTTCACACTTTATAGACACAAAAATTGGTTATCATTTTCAGATTAAAAAAAACGCATAAAATTACTCATTCCCTGTTTCCCCAGTTAAGTTTCTCCCTTTGTGTAACCCACAAGCGCCGAAAACGAACTTATGACAGTCTCATGAACGTCTCGTGACTCGCCGTTGAACTTTGTCTCATCACATGTTTGTACGTGACAAAACACCACTTGTTTACACAAAACAGTAACCTGATCTCACGTGGTTTAATTGTTTCTGTTTTCCTTCATTAATTTCCAAGCGGAATTATTAGCTTTCTAACTTCCAACCAGCCTGATGGAGTCAATTCCAATACGAGACAAACATTTTTAGTTTTCTAGTGGCATTACAATAAAAGATCAAAGAAAAATAATAAGAAACCCGAGGTGATAAGCAAGCAGTTTTTGCATAAGGTTAATAAAATTTATTTACGCTTGAAGAAGCTGGCTATAAATATTTCGGCTGTGTTCGAAAGCAAGGAAAAGAATATTAAGCACTACAAGCCAAAAACCGTGAGAACATTATCAACTCCTGCATAAACGTGCCTTAGCGTGTTAGGCATAAACTAAATTTGGTATATCAAATTTCAACCCGCTTATGCAAATTAGACCGTGTTTACAAAGCATTGCTTATCACTAAAAACTCGAATTTTACCTCTCCATCAAAAATAACGATATCTGGCAACCGAACGGATTTCAAACTGAAATCCAAAAACATATTCCGTACAAGCAAGCGAAAAAATACATCAAGTTCACATGATCACGTGTTTCAACTGCTTGATCTGATCATGTTCCAAAAAATGTCACAGCACCAACAAAATAATTCTGTGTGACACATGCGTCACACTACAAACAAAAATAATCCGTGGGAAGAATAATAATGTCTTGAATTTTATCTCTCCATCAAAAATACAGATATCTGGCAACCGAACCGATTTCAAAACTGAAATCCAAAAACATATTTCGTACAAAAAAGCAAAAAGAAAACATCACGTTCCTGGATTACGTTTCAACCGCTTGATCTGTTGATTGAAATACTGCAACACAAGTACAACAAATATTAGCAACCGCTGTCAGCTCTTTGGAATATCGAACCTTTTGTACTACAATTGCTGAAATGGAGCATTTACAAGGGCCGAAAGCAGACTTTACGCCGGGCTCCGATTGTTACCAGAAGTGCATGGATTGGGTCGAGGAATGCGAACTCCTTTTGAATGGTCCATTAGCTGCAAAGAGCAAAGCCGTAAAAGCTCATTATGTTCTTATTTGGGCAGGAAAGACTGGAAGAACACACATTAACTCACTGAATCTCAGCAGGGAAGAGAAGGGAGACCCAAAAGTGTTGTTACAAAAGTGCATGGAGTGGACAAAGTCAAAATCCAATGCACCTGCAGTCGCAGCAAACTTCCGCCGCCTGGGGCAAGTTGATCTAAGCCTTTCAGAGTACGCTGACAAAGCCACTATTCCTTGGGACCAGCGTGAATATCCTCCAGAAGCCTGCGATCGACTACGTCGGGATGCAATAGTGATGGGATTAGGCTCCAAAGAAGCCTATTACATGTGCATTGAAAAAGGTTCAGCACTGATGCTAGAAGCAAGAGCAATCGCTCAGAATCAGGATGCCATATCTCACCAGGTTGGTTACACGCGACCAGAATTCAGAGGCGATCCACTACAAATGAAAGTTCATAAAGTCCAAGGAACCAGGCAGTCAGGAGCCAAGAGGAGCAGACAGCAGCCGCCAAGGGCAGGTTCAAATGATCAGAAGCAAGGGAGGTCAAAGAGAGAAACTTGTTTTAACTGTGGCATGAAGCCGTCGCATCCTAAAAGTGAGTGCCCTGCAAAGAAGGCAAAGTGCTTCAAGTGTGAGAAAGAAGGGCATTACAGTTCCGTGTGCAAATCAAAGAGTAAAGATGCACGTGTCAATGAGTTACAAGCCCAGCCTGCAGCAGCCCCCAAGTACGTAGACTGCATACCGGATGAATACGAGCCAGTTCACTTCAACGCCCCTATCCATCACCTCAAGTCAGTAACAATAGAGAGTCTCAATCATGCAAAATCAGAACCTCACATTCACCCGTTATGGCTCAGCCAGGAACCTTTATCACAAATGTTCCAGATTGACTGCGAGGTTGATGCTGGAGCAAGTTACAACATTCTGCCTTTGTATAAGGCTAAACCACCAGTGTTCTCCTTATCAGGCGGTAACCGGTAAAAGTTACCGCCTGCAGCATCGCTTGTTACCGGTTAGAACCACATACTGAGGTCTGGATTAGAAACATCCAACAGTTTTGGATTGTGAAAGGATCTATTATCGGATTGAATTATGAAATGATTTATGTCAGCTGTACCACGTACCACGTCTTAGTATAACTTTTTTCATTGTCCATACGTTCGTACGATAGCAGACAAAGTCTTATTATCTCGATGTTTCAAAGTTTGTTAGATGATAGTCTCGTCTTCTCAACTTTTCCCTCATCTTCCCGACTCTCGACATTTCTAGTTATGTTAGAACATTCGAAAAATACTATTGTTATCTTCTCGACGTTTGACCGTGTGTTTGTATATTCTTAATTAAGATGTTGTTAGCATTGTCGTGAGATATTAGTGTTATCTTCTCGACGTTTATCCGTGCACTGGTTTTTGTTCAGGTTTGTTCATAACGAGTTGTTAGTATTGTCTTCTCCTTGAAGGTCTTCGTTTGTGCCTTTGTAAGGAATTTGCCTCATCTTCTACAGGCATTTCTCCGTACGTTTTTTAGGTTGCTGTAAGCTTTTTCTTCTCGACGTTTGTCTGTACATTAATACAGTAACAGGAGCGTAAACATCAACGGTTTGGAAGCGTGTGAGCCTAGTGTCGTGTGGGGAACATTTCGGGTCTCATAACGACACTTTAACTCCAGGGTAGAAAAGGATTTTCAACAGAGCTGCTTTACCAGTCTAAAAAACTCACCTACCTGTTACCCTGAAAACTAGGGAGAACACTGAACCACTCTTCAGAGATCACTTGAAGATGGGCAAACACACAGTGAATCTCAAAGGCTACAATGACAGCCCGGTTGAAAACCTTGGATCCTGCATTGTGTACCTTTACCACGGTAATAAGAGATACAGGGATCTGTGTGAAGTCGCAGACAGCAAAGGTCATATGATTTTAGGCAGAAAGCAAGCACTGGTCATGAAATACGTCACTTTCCCTGAGATCCAAGAGCCAGCTGTCCAAGTCAAGACAGATACCTCTATTAAGACAGTCAAGGAAGAGCCCGCAAAATCCACTAATGGTCCGGTAGTTCCAAGAGCCCAAGAACGCACTGATCCAGCAGTACCAGTGACCCAAGAGTGTACTCAAGAGAAGATAACTATTAACGGCAAGACACACTCATTGCCCACAACCAAGGATTACTTACTACAGGAATACGCTGATGTATTCCAGGGCATAGGAACTTTGCCAGGTGGACCTTATCACATCCAGTTAAAGGAAGACTACAAAGCTGTTCAACACCCACCGTGCCAAGTAGCAGTCAGCCTGAAGCCAGCCTACAAATCAGAATTGGAGAGACTAGTCCAGCTTGGAGTCATTAAAGAAGTAACGGAGCACACCGAGTATTGTCCCAGTTAAGAAACCAGATGGTTCCTTACAGCTATGTCTCGACCCCAAAGATCTCAACAAGGCGATAAAGAGAAATCAGTGGTACAGCAGAACAGTTTATGACATCCTCCCCGAACTACAACCGAACTCACATTAGTTGGAACACTAGTGCCCTCTTCCCTCCCCCAATGTTGTGTTCTGTGTTCTGTTTTTGTTATTTGCACGTATGTGCTGTTTCTAGATATTTTCATTCACAAATCGAATTTATATAAACTGCAGCTTGTGGATATAGAGTGCCCAAGTGAAAAGGGAGTGGACAACTGTCTATTTCACAGATTGACAAAGGCGTTTTTTTGAGGGGATTCCTCGTGGTGTTTTCAGGAGTTATTGTGCACTACACATTCCCGCGTGTATTATTTAAGTCAAGTTAAACGATTTTCCATTCGTAAAGTTGCAGAGATGTGCCAGTTTTCTATCGGAAGTGTTTGGAGGATTTCAAATGAGAAGAGAAGCGAGGCAAAGGCTGTCGGGTGAGAACACGTGCTAAACCAGGACCCAAATGTAAGTTGAGCGATCGACAAAAGAGACAGCTGGTGAGATGTCTTAAGAGGCTCTGACTGTAAATATTGAGAATTGGTGGAAAGGCTCAAAAAATCGGAAATCCTGATAACTTGCCAGAAGAACACTTTTGGGGAGCTATCTTCAAAAACATTATTTCAACTTTCTGGAACGCTATTGTTTTCGGGAAATTCGGAAAAAACGGTTTAGCTTAATTAATTATGCAAAAATCAGGCTCAAAATTAAACAAATTGCGCGCACTTGTTTTTAAACAGTTTGCAGAAAACAGTTTTAATTTTAGATGATAGCAATTCTCTTCTACTTTCTATCAATGGGAGTTACTTGGAGTTTTGCTTTATTTATGGGGTTTGGTGGCTCTTTGAAACAAAGGCATTTTACGCACTTTGGAAAAAGGCAAAAATTAGGTAACTTCAGAGGCTCAAAATGGGTCTGGGTGTGTGTAATACCCAACAGAAATAAGTACTGTGATAAATTTCGGTCCTGTTACTATTATAATATGAAATAAAAAACTGAGTAATTCAGGCTGGTGCTGACAAAAACAAAAATTTGCGGACCAGTGTAGCCAAAATTTGCATAATTTACATAATGGGAAATATGAAGTATTAATGGAAGACGACTTGAAATATGACAAATCCTCTACCGTAACTACTTCCAGATAGTCTTACTACTTGGTCTTGCCTTCGCTGGTATCCCTCCATATTTTTCTAAAAAATTACGAAAAAATTTGGAAAATTGTCGGTGAAACTGGAGTGCAATGAGTAATGGTATTTCGCCATGTCTAACCTTTGAAGCACCAATGGCCCCTCTTTGTTATACTTTATTATTTCGTTGGGAAATTATTAATCTCCTCGAAAATTTAAATGGTTTCTTTTACGATTCATTTAAATTGACGAACCTGTATAAATTGAGAACTAAAAAACGAGTCTACTTGGGCCGTGTTAGCAAGGAAAACATAAGTATTACTCAAAATAATGTCACGCAACAGCACTGAACCTTCATAACATGAAAATGTTCTTCCATGAAAGTTTTATCCCCCTAAATGCCAACTGTTGAAGAGTCTCAGCAGTCTTGCAAGTAAAGCCAAGCAAACTTTGTGTGCATTGATATTTCTTAGTTCTCTTAGGCCTCTTAGATGTACAGCTGCATACTGCGACAATATTAAAATACATCACGCTGCCAGGACGTCCGTGGTTTGCGCTGAACATTTTAAAGAATACAGTTTATATCAATACAAGAAGTGTGATAATTGATGGAAACAGCAATTATTTTGACAAATACTGAAAAATAATAACAGTACACTTCTGCTTTCCGGCCAAAACAGCGTCGTTTCAGAAAGGAACCCAAAATCTAGTACTTTGAAAACAGAGGGATTGAATCACGTACAACTTGCCTGTCGGATACCTATAGGAAATTTCCTCCCAGTAGAATGTCAGCTGCACATGACAGTATGCCTTAAACACAGGGATGCATAAGGTATTTGCTGAAGAACTGGCATGACAAGATGCTCTGTCTCAACAGAAGATGCACTCACTAAAAAAGCTGCCATTAAGTTGACGAGAATATTCACGTGACGCTGGTCACGCAACAGCTTGTGTATAACTTTTAAAACTTGTTCTCCTTCCGTTTAGTTTTACGTAGTAACAAAATAAGCAAAAATCAATGTCAGAATAGATTGAATGAGTGTTTTAGTTCATTCTTCGTGTCTTCATTGAACAAATCCTCGAAATTGAGGTCCCCAAACCAGATAACGTTTGAGAAGACGAACACCAAAAATTACCATTATGCAAATTTTGGCAACACTGGTCCGCAGATTTTTGTTTTTGTCAGCGAGAACCTGAATTGCCCAGATTTTTAATCTCATATTATAATAGTAACAGGACCAAACTTTATCACAGTACTTATTTCTATTGGATATTACACACCAAGGCCATTCTTAGCCTCTGAAGTTACCCAATTTTTGCCTTTTTCCACAGTGCGTAAAATGCCTTTGTTCCAAAGAGCCACCAAACCGCATAAATAAAGCGAAACTCCAAGTAACTCCCATTGACAGAAAGTGGAAGAGACTTATGACTGCTGATGGTCACACCAAAAGAGTCGAATTTGCGAAATACATGAAGACCACCTACACCAGAAATGTGTGGACTGACCAAATAGGATTTTACTCGGATGGTACTGGTTTCGCTTACAAGCAAAATCCATAAGATCAGGCCAACTGCACCGAAAGATTGAGCATAGGATTGCTAAAGGCTGCAAGGAAGGCACGGGAGGAAACATATTAAGATTGATGGTAGCTATTTTCTATGACAAAAGCATCATTTGTTGCGAGACATGAGCAAATGAATGGCAGATACTTTGCATCACCTATAGATGCCAATTTTGACCATCTTTTTCGAGTGGCTCAGAAAGGAGACCAACACCTTGTGCAAGATGGCGACCCGTCGCAAAATTCAGGCGAGGGCGGTAATGCAACACACCAATAGTACATTAATTAAACTTTGTCCTAGGAGCCCAGACCTTGCTTGTGTGGAGAATCTGTTTTCTATGGTGGGTAAGATTCTTCAAAATCAAGCCATACAATGCATTTTGCAACGTGAAACATTTGAGTTTCAAACTCGTGTGATAAATACATTTTACTCTATACATGACGAAACAGTGAACACTTTAATAAGCACCATGCCTGAACAGATTGACATGGTCATCTGAAATAAGGGTGCCCGTATCAAACACTAGAAAAGTACATAACTGTGCAAAATTTTAGAAGTCAATAACTTCTTCACTTAAGGCAACTAAGACTAATATCTTATTGCACTGATTTACACGATTAAGGAGGTAACAGTTTTCGTGCTCAATTTCTGTCGACATTTCTATCTACTTTAGTCCCTCCTGCCAAAACAATATATATATCAGACTACAACAGAAACTAAACCTTCAATAAAGAAACAGTGGTATTTTAAGTTGGCAATAAGCTATCTTGTTTGTCGAAAACAGCAATGTTTCACTATTGTGAAGGCTGTAAACTACCAGATGCTATGTTGCACGAATTGATTTCCATGTTAATTTTTAACACAACAGTAATAATAAAGGAATGGTAAATGGTACAGTGCGGAATTTATCAAGGTATCCGTAATGCCTTTGTTTGAGCTTGTCTTTTCTTAAAACAAGGACAGCAGTGAAAAGGTGAAACCAAAATAAGCCTCTAGGCTACTATGTTGTGAAAAAACAATAACACGGAAAATCGTAGCGATTTACCATGGTAAATCATTACTGGTAAATAGTTAAGCTATTGTTGTTTTTAAACAAACGGTTTACCATGGTTAACCATAGCGAAAACAGCGAAAACATGGCCCAAATTGTCCGCATTTGGACTGAAAAGTTTGTTTTCTGTCATGGCCTCCAATCAAAGTAGAGGTAAGGCCAGATGAAGGTCCTTCCCAATGATATCGTATCCAAAAAATGCAATGAAAATTGCAGGGTAAATCGTTGCATGCGTGACGTCGCAAGTGTCATGAGTTTGCTATAGACAGGGCATAATTGACGTATTCACAGGGAGGAAAAATCAGCTGACTGAAACAAGGACCGCACAATGGTAAGTGGCGTTCATCGAGCCCTCATCATGTCTGTTTCATGGTAATCTACAGGTCCACCCCGACAAATGACAGTTCATCCTTGCTCATGCAAAAGATCGGCGTATTGCCTTTAAAAGAAAAATCTTGTTTATAATGCGTTTTAGGCTTTGGGCACATGCACTTCCTGCCCTCCTCCAGTAGCATAAGGAAATTGTGCCAGGGAATGATATGGGGTGACCACCTGAAGTCATTTAAAAAGATAACCTTGACTTCCTGAGCACCAACCCATGCAAAAGTTGTAGATCTGGTTACAGAAAGTTTTAAATACTCTATTTAGTTGGTTCAATAAAAATGTTTTACCGCAGATACAGGGGCCTTTGATATACAAGTTGCGGTATTTTCCACAGCCCTTTTCTAGCAGGGTTCGTATGGCATCAGCAAAATCAACCTGCCTGATATTGTTTTGCTGAAGGACTTCCTTCGCCATTAGCAGCCATTGCCCCTGACAACCTGCAATGCACTCTCCTGCCAAGTGACGATACAGGAAGTCAACTCGAGACAACGGAGTTCTTTGCAGTTTTTTCCCCACCTCCTCTAATTCCCAGCCTACAGAAAGGGCTTCATCCACTGCCTTGCTTCCTCTGTTAGCAATGAAGTGTGCCAACTCTCACCTTCCCTCATTCTTCTGTTCGTTTGTTTAAAAAAAGTTCCAAATGAGTCTTAATGCCCTTTGCAACTGCCATCTGCGACAAATCTAAGATGGATAAGCCTCTATGGGCCTTTATGCGCTTAGAGGAATGATTGCTCTCTTGGGAAAGTCTCACACGTGTAGAACTCACGCTGGTCGTGTGTCGCCCTTCTAAATCGGGGTGATTGGCCAATTTCAAATAACAAGTATCTTCTTTCACTACGTAGTTCCATGCCGAATAATACAGTGTTTGTTGCTGAAATTGACCTTGATGCCATGCTGTTCTTGCAGATAATTCCGTTCCTTTACCCACCGTCGCAGTGAGGTTAATGTCACTGCCATGTAGTCGTGAACTCCCCCACCTGTATGCTGCTCCTGGCTACATACCCAGTGCGAGATCTCAGAATGCGTACATGGATCAAAATTTGCAAAACTATCTAACACGATTCGTGCAAATTCTTTTTTTTTTGCAATTACAAATCTACACGCTAGTATACAATGAAAACTTTACAAGGAAGGTGGGTGATCAAGATGGCAGTCAGATGTGTAGCCTCGAAGTCCGCTTAAAACGCTCTAACTGATGCCTCTCCGGCAAATCCTTTGAAATGTGGTAGTAGTCCAGCTTATAAAGTAATGATCTTTATTCGTCCAGTGTAAATGCCCGTACGAAAAAAGAACAAACGCGGAGATTGCGGGTCAATCCACAAGGATGACAGGAAAGTATATGTCAAAAGTATCCCAGAAGGATCTCCTATAAGAATTCTTACAGAAGAAGACTTACATGATATACAAACGGTATTTATGTGAACATTAATTGCTGACAACAGAGTTAATTCTCCGCCAGATGTAGCGGGTCAAATCAGGCTCGGTACCTGCCTTTCGCACCTGAAAAAAAGGTAGGTAAGTTTAGCTGTTTTTCTATCTGCTTCTACTTTGTTTAATTCTTGCTTACTCTAGCTCCTTACTGGCCCAATTATGCAAAGCCCACTACTTTGTCTTTTGACCAAAAGACACCTGTCAAAGTCCATTGCCATTGCAATCACACGTAAAATATCCTTTGTTTCACATTATGAACTCACACTTCAACTTTCATTTCAAATTCCAATCTTTAAACGTGAGGGGGCTGAATAAATCAATCAAGAGGCGCTCGATCTTTAGATGGTTACACAATCAAAAATATCACTTCATGCTCCTGCAAGAAACTTACAGATCCATAGAACACGCTCACATCTGGGAAGCCGAATAGGGTGGAAAAGTATTTTTTAGTCATGGCACATTACATAGTAAAGGTGTCATGACGCTAATTAACCCAATATTAGACTTCAAAGTGGAAAAAAGCATTTGTGATAAGAATGCCAGACTTTTAATCCTAGATTTAATTCCTGATGACACTCATCTCGTACTTGTAAATATTTACGCCCCAAACGATGCGAAACAGCAAATAGTATTCTTCAAAGAACTTCAAAACCATCTAACCGAATTCGCACAAGAAAACATCATAATTGCTGGCAACTTTAATTGCACCTTGACAGACAAGGACAAAAAAGGTAGAAACTCAGTTTCGAGGAAAGCCCTTGTCATCAAGGAAATTGCACACCTTGCCAGTCTTTACCGCTTAACAGACATTTGGCGTGACCGTAACCCCATGGGGAAAGTTTCACTTGGAGAAAATCTTCCAAAATTCAATGCCGACTAGACTTCTTTCTTATTTCGAAAATACTCGTCAACGAAGTGCTTACATGTGAAATTTTGAATTCTCCCGAAACTGACCACTCTGTTATCACGTTATAACTTAAATCCGAAAGTTCAAGGCAGCCCAGAAGTCGTAGCTTCTGGAAATTCAATAACTCCTTACTTGAAGAACATGAATACACCAACAGACTTCGAGAAAACATAACCCTTTTCAAAAACAAGGACGCTGATGTTGAAGATTTAAGCTTGAAGTAGGACCTGCTTAAAATGGAGATTTGTGTTTTTACAATCAAATATTCTAAAATCAAGGCCAAAAAAAAGAGAAAATCCGAAGAGGTTATACTCCAGAATAAAGACAATGAGCAACTGCAAAAATCAAAAATCTGCCCGGATTTCCAAAGCCAGAGACCCCCCCCCCTCCCACCCGGATTTCCCTGATGTATTATGGGTTGAAAATTCGGTTGAAAATACGTAGAATCGCATCCAGAATATAATGACCGTGGAGCTCAATTTTAATTTTAATTTGTTCTTGTGATATGAACCGAAATTACGAACGGGTTTCGTTCTCGTAACAACATTTCTTCCCTTTTTATAGCACTGAACTACAACTGTAGCCCATTCCTGCAGAAATGCTCAATGAAGCTGATAGCGGCAAATAAAATGTGACCGTGAATGGGAAAACGTACCTTAACGCTTATCCGTTAAACGGGCAATACCATTAAACATCCGTTAGTTATCCATTAGAAAGCTTTCTCAAAAACGTTAGAGGCGTTAGCCTAACCGTTAGAGTCAGACCGTTAGAACGGGTAGTGAAACCGTTAACAAAAATTCTGTATCCGTTAGAACGGGTAGCAGAGCCGTTAGGAAAAATTAGCATCCATTAAGCAGGTAATGTAGCTGTTTGACATCCGTTAGGGCCTGGCGCACGCTACTGGTGTACACGAGCGTAACACCGTGCCTATGCACTAATTTAGGCTTCAGTGAAAGGCACAGCTTTCATGCCAAAGCACAAGAAAAAAACGTCTAGGCACAAATCTAGGCACATTTTAGGCACATTCAAGGCACAGTTAAGGCATGTTTTACAGAAAGCTTAGGCACAGTGTAGGCACAGTTTAGGCACAACTTAGGCACATTTCAGGCACAGCTGAGGCACATTTTAAGCACAGTTTGGCACGTCTGGGGAACATTTTGCCACGTCAAATCAACAGATTAGAATCGTAGTGCTCCATACTTTACAGATTTTGACGGAGAATTAAGGTCAGTTAGCGTTTTCTTTTCGCCTGGATTCAGTGCAAGTGTACATGTATTCCTGAAGTCACGTACCCTACATCGATGGGTCACTTTATATTTTGTGGAAGAAGTTTAGCTTATTTTCTCAAAACCAAGTACCTTCTCATTCAATAGCGGTTGATTTTGAATGAAATAAAAACACGCGCATCTTGTAACACGTTTTTCTCTTTGAAAAGTCATTTTGATTTTCGTAACAGGTTCGCAGAGTTTGCTTTTATTTATTGTCATGCCTTCCTGGAAACGTAAGCGTAAATCTTGGCCCGTTTTCTTCGGCAAAGATGCCGAAAAAGCTCAAGTCAACATCGAGAACTTTCAGTCAAGAAACAGCGTGACTGAACCGGGCAACCGTATAGTGCGAGCCGCTCCTCTATTGCTCGATCACTCGATATTTTAATCAAGAATAATGTTAAAGGACTTCAACAAGAAGAAAGATACAAGGGAACGGATGTTTATGCTGCTTCCGTCGTCTGACTGTCTCTGTATACTCGTCCGCTTCTTTCACCGTGACTTTTGCTGTGTTCTTGGTATCTTTTTACGGCTCCCTAAAATGTTTGGAAAAATAATGCGATGCTCTTTCTGTAACAATGCAGCAAGGAAATTTTGCAATCAAATGAGGACCAGACATTTCAAATACAAATCTAGGATATCTGCGGTTTTTCGAAGATTCCTTTGTGCGTAATCTGGAATTGTCAGCGCTCTTATCTCATGACCGATCTGTAAACACATTAGTGCATTCAAGATCGTTGCATCGGCTCTCACGAAAACGATAAAAGATCGTCAAACCACCTAGCTATATTGTGATTCGTTATTTCATTGGATGTGGAAGATGAACTTGAAATTCTTCCAGCTGAAGGCATCTAAAATGTTGGTCAAATAATTTCTTCTCACCAAAAGGCCGCCGCGTGCGGGAGTGCAATTGTAAACACTGTACAGAGTACCGTACAAAATTATAATATTTGAAATGCGCACGGAACGTCTTATTCGCGACAGCAAATTCCAGGTTATCCTAAAATTTCACGTCTTATCACAATAATGTAATTGTACATGTACCTGGGAAGATGACTAACTTTCATCAGGTCCAGAAGCGAACTTAATTTTTAAAACACCGAAATATCTAACGACCCGGGTATAACAATTAATCTCGTAAGTCTTTTTGTTTTGCTAAAGATAATTTTAATGCATCAGAAACTGCTCAAAGAAAAAATTTAATAGGATAATGTTTAAAATTCATGCCATCGAATAAGGAAGAGTGTACAGACCTCACACAGATAAATTAAAAAATAATTTTGGCGCTCTAACAAACAACTTTGGCGTGCGATTACAACGCACGATTTTGGCGGACAAGCTAGGCACTGTTTTCGCGCAGTTTAGGCACAGCGAAGGCACAGTTTAGGCACAACTCAGGCACATTTTAGGCACAATCTAGGCACAGTTTAGGCACACATAAAAAATTGTAACGCACACTTTATGCACAACCCAGGCACATTTTATGCACGAACTGTTTGTGCCAAGGCACGCTTCAGGATCTGTATTTCGATCAAACGCACGACCCGAAGAACTTTCGTGTTACAAAAACGCTGTCTAACCTTCTAAATTTGGTCGTAGTTTAGAAGTGGATTTTCCCAACTTGTAAGAATTACCCTAGATAGAAAGCTTAACTTTTGAGCATTTCGAAAGTCATTTGTCTTCCTTTCCATAACAAACGAAACTTACATTAAAACGCTCTTTTAAATTCTTGTTCAGGCTGCTTCTGAGTGGATGCAAAATGGTACATCCTGCTATGATTCCCTCTAACGTCCTTATTTCTCGATTATTTGCTATAATTTTTAAGATACTGGTTACTCATAAACCAATAACTTTTGTTGAAAAATATAAGTAGGATACCTTTCATCAAAACGGAGGAATCCTAAATTGTGCCTGGTTAGACTCGAAATGTTACGCGAAGTATTCAAAATGGCCCCATTTTAGTCGACATTTTTAAAATTTCCTCTTTTAGTGGATCTTATAGCCAGGACCAAAACTATTCAATGGAAAGAAATTCTTTAACTTTAACTCCTTACCAAATATCTCCTTGATCTGATTTGTAATAATTTCAAAAGAGCCAAATAAAGTGTGATTTTTAGCCGTGTACACCAGTAGCGTGCGCCAGGCCTTAGAATGTCATTGCACATTGCTTGAAGTAAAGGATAATCAAATAATGCACGCCTCGTTACGTACACTGTGTAAAACGCAAGCCAAAACGGAGAGGAGCCATGAATCATCACACCATGAATGCGTGTGTGAATTCTTTCGAAGTTATAATTATTTTAAAGTCCTACTGTGTACTGCGATCAAAAATACATGTCTTCTTTTCCCTTTAAATTTATTTGGAAATAAATAAAGCACAATTTGCTATGACAAAATGGTCCCAAAACGGAAGAGAACTTTGTTTTATTTCACAAGTTGCCGATCCGAAATTTGCATAAAGTTGTTTACTGTGTTTGTCGTGTAATTCGAAATATGCGAAATAGCCATGTTGAAGGTTTGACGATTTTTTTAGATTTCATGCGCTGTTGACTCTGACTCTGAATCGAAAGAAACAAATTCTGAACAAAGTGACAAAAACAACCTTTTTTCTGATGAAGCCAGCGCCAGCCGAATTTCGTTTCAGTCGCTCGTCGCTATAAGTGATGTGACTTCAAAAGTTACCACTTTCGCAGTGGTATTATGAAACGTAAACTTTCTCGCGAGCAAATTTGAATTGGGTAAAATGTTTTTAACACTGGAGAGAAAACCATAATTCAGAACCAGTACAGGCGTAAAAACCATTGTTTAAAATGAAAACTAGTTCACCAACGAGTTTGTTTACAAGCTAAGCACATTGAGCTGCTCATTTAATAGTCGTGATCGGATTATTTCGCTTGTGTGACATCCAAAAATTTGCATCAGATTACATTCAGCGCTTGTCTTGATGATCCTCGAAGTGATTGCGTTTTGCTTTCGGTGGAAACATTTTTCATTCAATTATAAATGGAATCGGCAATTTGTGCGTCGTTTTATTTAGCATCGTGATAGATAAGATTGTTTGGCAGATCAGTAACATCGGACTACAAGCTTAACTGCTGCACCTATCCGTTCGTCGATATAGTTGTATTGACGCTAACGTCCTATTAACCGTCAGATACTTTCACGGTATCCCTTAGGTTTTTTTCTCGACCGTTAAACGGCTCCAGCCATCCGTTAGAGCAAATTGCGCAGCCATTAAAACGTTTTCAGTATCGATCTGTTAGGCATATCTAGTTAGCGTTAGAACGTTAGGACAAAACGTTAGAACAGTTTAAGGATCCGTTAGACACAACTCATTAGCCGTTAGAACGTTAGGATAAAGCGTTAGAACGCTTTGAAGGCCGGTAACTATCCGTTAACTTTCCGTTAGTTTTACTCGTTTAACGGATAAGCGTTAAAGTACGTTTTCCCATTCACGGTCACAAATAGATAAAATTATATAAATCGTCCATGTAACACTCGAGAATGGAGTATTGAATTATGTGTACCCGAGGTCAAAACAACCTTTCAAATCGAAACTTTCCCGGACGTATTCTTGCCATAATTGAAATAAATGTTAAATAAAACTTAAAGTTAGAATAAAAGTTAACGACGGCAGCGGTAATTTAACAGGAGAATGATAAATTTAGCCCACTGAAATTTATTTCATGCTGCTTCTGTTGCAGATGCAATTTGCATACGTCAAAAGTAATTTGAAACCTATGCGTAACGCAACCATTTCATAAAACGTCGTGCCATCGGTGATGCAAAAAGTATCCGATTAGAGCAATTTCTAATTTCTTCTTTCAGGCCGTACGGCCGGGGGAAATTATGTAGGGCAGTATTGCTCACTTCTAGCACTCATACATATACTTTACATGTTTATTTATTTCATTTCAGAGTGCTACGCGGTACATCACATTCCTTACGATACTCCGATTTATATTCCTTTATACCTGCAACACACAGAAGAAATTCAATGACAGACTGAGATTTACATGTAAGGTTATTTTCGCCCAAACAACATCTATTAGCAGAGGCAAAGGAAACATGTCACAAAAAAACGTGTCAGAAGACATGTGCATTCCGATACAGCGTACCTGTTTATTATTTTACATTTCACTTTCTTGGTTTTTGTGTTCCTTCAAACTGATAAGATAAACATTTATGCATATGATGCGCATTTTAGGATCGTTGTTTTGCAATTCTTCGCTTATTACGCGTAATACCGTAACAAGGATTGACATTATTTTCCCTCTGGAAGAATGTATTTAAGAGATCTGTAAATCCAGTTAGAATACCGTAACAAGGATTGACATTATTTTCCCTCCGGAAGAATGTGGTTAAGAGATCAAGTGTATTCATCATCGTCTGGCCGGTACTTATTACGTTATTACGGCTATATTGCCAACGTTTTAAAAAACTTCACTCTTCCATAAAGAAAGAAGAGCGTTAGTACTACGGTACCCCAGCAGAAGGTTATAAAGACTCTCTCTTCAGCCCTTGTACAGCGCTACAATTTTTGTGCAGTGAGATCATTTTGTTATTACTCTATTCAAGCGTAATAAAAAATAAAGGGGAGAAGGACAATCCTATTCCGGGCATGGTATACATTTCATGACAAACAACTATGACAAATGAAATTCATTTGAGCAAGGTATTTGTAACTTGAGTTTCTGTTGTAAAAGGGAGAGCGAGGGAAACGATAGCTCACAAATTTGTCAACACTCCCGTTGAATGCAGTCCATTTGTCCAATTTATTTCTTGAGAGATGACTCAAGCGACTACGTTGTTGCTCATTTGTTTTTCATCTTGAAACTGTCAACTTACATTTGGCCAGTACTGTAATACAATACAAAGTTCCAAGCTTTAAGCTTGGTTCACTGAGCATGCTTTGTAGTTACCACGTCAACAGCACGCTGTCTTCGTGTTTTCTCCTTTTATCACTTTTATAATATTCTTCGCAGAATCTTTGAAACTGAACCTAACAGCGTTTAAGGTAAGAAATGTGTACTTTGAAAGACTACTACTTTCTTCGCTTCAGCGGAAATTTCTTCCATAAGGTCAAAGATCAGAAAAACTGAGGTTACATTTTTAATGACCCCAGAAGAAGAGGTTTAAGTCTAGACCCCCCCCACCTGGATTTTCAGAACCCTCGACCCCCCCTCCCGCAAGAATTTCCAGTGTGCCATCCGTCGGGGAGGCGTGGATTTTTTCTGGAATACCCATTATTAGAAGCAAAGTTTGGTGGCGATAACAAGGCAAACACAGTACAATATCAGACACTTCTTTAATCTAGAAAAGCGTAATCAAAGCAGGAAAGCGGTTACAAAAAAGTTGGCAATGATAAATACACTTTCGACCAGTTTGAGATAGAGGAAAAACGCTTTTACGAAACACTATACAGGTCAGAAAACATTGACAAGCAGATTTTGCCTGGATCCACTTTTTTCAAACCCGAGAATACATCTCCGTTAAAAGAAGAAGAAATCCAGATGTGCTAAGGTCTCGTCTCAGTAAATGAATGTTTAAACGCTCTGAAAGAATTTTAAAACGCTAAATCTCCTGGTACCAAAGGTTTCACTGCGGAGTTTTAAAAATTTTTTTGGCCTGAGCTTAAGGTCTCAAATTTTCTTTCCCTAACCGATCTTAAAGCAAAATTCGACTTAGAAGTACCTTTCACTGTCTATCATGAGCTATTAAATGCTATCCCAGCAAGTTGGAAAGGAAACATCCAAAATACGGATGTCTCAAGAGTTGCTTCATCAAAAGTCATACCGTCTCTCCTACTTCCCTCTACCAAAATAGCTTACTCGACCATACTCGGCAAAAGCTACTCTGTATCAACAGCTGAGAGCAAGATTTTAAATCATGGCTTCACTACAGACAACATCCAAATTGTCTATACCGTAAACACCGGCGTATAAGCCGCACTCGCAGATAAGCCGCACCCCGATTTTAGAAGCTCAAGATTTGGGAAAAAAAATTTTGTCAAAAATTCATAGCCGAGTCGTTTCGTGTAATCAACATATTGGCTGAAATGAAGTCCTTTTCACTACGGATCGGTGATTCAATTTGTAGTCTGAATAAGACTCAAACACGCATTTTAATCCTTAAGAGCCAGTCCACGAGAGGTTCAAGGATTTTTGGAAATGGTCAGAAACAACCCCATCTCAAACTTTGCCTGCTGAAAGCTAGTCATGAACAAGTAATCAGATCGACATTATTTTGTCTTCTAATACTAATGTGGTCGCGTGACAGGCAATTTAAATTTGACCCCCCTGGGAACAATTTCGTCTCAAAAAATTTTCCACAATTTACCAACTTTGCATGTCTCTTGTCAAAACAAACCTGAGCCAATCCTAAATGAAATGATGTTTCTTTACTGAACTGACCGTCTTCTTTATAAAAATACTAATATTTCTGTCAGACTCTTCTTATCAGCTGAACAATAATTTTCAACAGAGAGTGCATGTGGTTTGACAGATTTGAAAAAGTGCCAATTTTACCAAATTTCAAAGGAATATTTTTCTATGTATAAATAAGTAGACAAGATCTATGGTTGATCTGCATTTCCCCCAACAGCCAAAGGATTGTACTTAAACATTATCGAAAAATCTTTGCGGGCAATTCATTTTTAATCTTCAATATAGCTTATGCAAAATTGACATTTTCCTAAAATAGACATATCTGCTGAGGGACAAAAGGGTCGCGTTAAATCACTTTTTAACACTTAAAAAATACACGAAACCTGTAAAAATGTAAAACACGGGCTGACAATGTATACGGTTATCGTTTGGATTACTTTCACATAAACGTTTTGCAGCTATTGAAGTCGTTCCTTCCTCACCCCTCCCCCCGATGAATTTTAAGGTCAGTCAGGTGTGTATTATTTAATTTCCAGCAGATATAGATTCATTTGGCTTTTCGGTGTCTTTTTCAATCATTCAGAAACTACAATAAATATATAGCGGAGCCTGCGGGCAAAGCCCGCCAGCGGAGCTCCATTGCTAAGGAAATTTGGTAACCTATCAATCTGAGAACTTTTGGTTGTGACGTAATACTCACATGACCGTCCGTCCGTACGTCTGTACATCCGTACGTCCGCACAGACTGTGATATTTTATATCAGTTTATGACTTTTCCTTTTTGTGACGGGTTCAGTGTATTTTTCGTGTAGTTCGGCAAATAAACAAATGCGGTTTCACGTGAACGGCGTCGAAAGGGCTTCATGGCTTGACATGCAAACTTCTTTGGACTTCATCCAATAACAAACATATTCGGAAACTCGATACACTCATTGCAGCGGAGAGAAGCAAAATTCTTCGAAGACATGGATTAATTTGACCTCATACGATACATTCAATCAAACTGTCAAGCTTTCAGTAACTTTGTTGACTCTGTGTGTGTCGGGAAATTTTGCATATTAATGAGCTCAAAACTCTTGTACCCGAGTATAAGCCGCACCTCAGATTTGAAACGTTTTTTCCTTGAAAAAAGTGCGGCCTATACGCGGGTAAATACGGTACGTTTTGAAATGGAAATTTGATTTGTGCCATTAGAATGTGTCATTTACTTTTGACTTGAAAAAAATTATTAGAAAACGCGTTCAGATTTGTGACAGATTCTTGAATATTTTGCCATGCTCAACCGACTTCACTGGCGTGGACCGACCTACGATTTTGGAAGTGTAACGCGAATTGCATTTAAGTATAGACTTACAGGTTTTCACATAAACTTTTTTCAAAAATGATTTCTCTGTCCATTATTTTGTGTTTGTTTATTCATAACAGTAGATCTTAGCACAGCTGCAAGACAACTGCGCAAGCTTTGCTTTCAATTTTGACTGTCCGGTCATCTCTTTGTGCAACTGTCGATTTTCTTGTCCTAGAAGCTTTCAATAGTAATAATCTTTTAAGCGAAGCAGTTGTCGGTTTAAAGCTATTTTATCCCAAAAGCTTCCGAAAACAGTTTTGTGCGTTCCTCAAAGCGCCTAACTTTATATAGGCTTACTTCGCATCCGCAAAACTTATGTTGGCATAATTTAATTAAAGCGTGTTTGGCGTTTCTTTGTTTTGAATCTTGATGGTCTCTAGTTAGAGAACGAAATATAACAGTTATTTGAAAAACTATTTTATTTTATTTTAGTTATTTAAACCTATTATATCCGAGAAGCTTCCAAAACAGTTCTGTGCATTTTTAAATACGCTCGCATTTCAGACAATTTGCAGCCGCAAAACTTATGCCACAGCGTTAAGAATGTTTGGAGGAAGTTTGTTTATTTGTTTTGAATCTCGATGGTTTCAAGTTAGAGAACGAAATATAAGGGTTACTTAAGTAACTATGTGCGAAGCAGTTTTGAGTTTAAAGCTATTTTATCCGGTAAGTAATGTGTGTTCCTCAAAGTGCTTGAATTTTTTCATGGCTGCTAAAATCTACGCGACATTTCTTCGATAAGTTTATTACAAGTGCTTCGAAGCTCCCCAGATCCTTTCTTTCGGTAATCCCAGTAAAATGCCGGTGAAATGTCAGTATAAATTTATTGACCAGACTAATATTTTTATTTAGTGGCAGTTCATGTTATTTGTTAACATCCGAACGCGATGAAGATAACCCATTTACACAGTCGAATAATTTTTTTGTTTTTGTAAATGAGCGCGGTTTCAAGTTCATTCAAGCGAACAGCCAATAATCCAAGGAGATTTGACAAGCCTTGACAGTTAATGACAGGATATGGAAACATTGCAGACACCAAGCAAGACGCCTTGTGAGTAAACTAATCAAGCTGTGCTCAGCCTCTAGAATGACCTTTCGAGCTTGGTTTTACAGAACTGGGGCCCATTTCTAGAAACTCCCAATAACTTTCCGGGCGCGGAAAGTATTTATTCAGCTCATTTATTTGTCAGCTAATGGTAATTATTGGCGCAAACTTAGCGTTGTGCTTCGCAACATTATAAAGATTAAAATTTAGCTTTCAAAATCAATTAAAATTGTATAGCTATTCGAAAATATTGTGCACCTAAAATAGTTTTTGGGCCCAGAAAGTTATCGGGAGTTTCGACAAACGCGCCCCAGATCCCCAAAATATTGGAGGCCAATTCGGAACACTTTCAGGCTTTTTGAGAAACACTTTTCGAAAGCGAACGAGCCAAAAAAAGCCCCGAAATATATTTCAGACCGAAAAGTTTCAGGACTATTTTTGAGAAATGAACACCACTCTATTCCTTCGCGGCTCTGCTTGTAGGCTTGGCTTAAGGCCACGGGTGACAAGCTGCTCATGAATACATTTATAAGGCAAAATTTTGGTGGAGGTCTTACGCTAAAAAACTTAATATCTTGAACGTTTGGGAGCCGATTCCGTTGAAACTTACCAGAGAACATGTGGAATGATGGAAGTGCAACAAGTTTGTTTTTGGTTTGATAGATTGTGCTTCTTTGCGATGCTGTGAGCTCCCAAAGTTAAGATTTCGCAAAACACGACTCCGTGTCCAAGTTTTCTCCTCATTCAGAGGACAACACTTCTTGATTTTACCACTCATTGATCAGTTAAAACCTCTACTGTGTCACAACAGAAGCCGATTATAGGATTTCGAGTTCCATTGAAAGTTGTGAGCTTTTAAATGAGTAAAATCGTCCTTGTTTAAATGTGAAGCCTTGAATATTTTGATAAAACACCTGTTTGAAAAAATTGCTTCTGCTGTGACAATCTACAATACACCTAGTTTATCTGCCTGCTGTGTCAGTTCAGGAAATTCTTTATCCGCGCTGTATTCTTGGACACAAAATTGGTGGTTTTAGGGCTTCCGAACGCTTATCGAATAAACACGAATGTTTAGGGTAAGATTATGCTAATTATGGAAATTAAATTCTAACAGCTATTGTTCACTGTCCAGAAAAGAACAATACATTGCAATTTAGAGATCGCGAATATTTGGATTGAAGAATGTAAGCATTTCCGAAGCTCCATGTTAGCTATAGGGAGTATTATTTTAGGTTTTGGTTTTGGTTTGTTTGAAAACTGCTAAAAGGTTTCTTTTAACGTTTTAACGTTTAAAAAAGGCGGACTTCGAGACTATTTTTTTATTTAAAAATGCTTAAAAGTCACAAGAGATCCGTGGCACAGGATTTAACGCACGTGCAATTACTGATTCAGACACTGGAAGTTTTAATGTCGCTACCATTCGTTGCACTCCGTGCATACGCTTTAAATAAATAAATACTGATGAAGTAGTTTCTCACCCGCGGCCTTAGTCTATATATTAGGCCATAAAAACAGGCTGAAATGAGAGAATTGAAGTCGAGAAGTTGCGTTACTGTGCGTGACACAGAAGCGACTTTCGTGCTTGGATAACTTCTCGACGGCAGATTTACTATTTTACAAGGGGAAAATGGCAACCAAATAATTTCACATATTCCACGAGGAACAAGAATTTCCTATACCAGCCTACACCTTATACATGATGGAGGCTTAACGTTTTACAGTTAAACAACTGTTACACCGACTTTGCAATTTGCCTTTGTGTGTATGAACCGTGTATCTGATTTGTTGCAGTTAGTCGGTAACCAAATATAGCTTACACTCCTTAAAATCTCAAAAATTGAACCATTGTTTCAGCTGTGTTTTGTCTCCAGAACACTCTGTTTAGGGAGTGATTGGGTTTGCTGAATGGCCTTCGAGGATACAAGTGATCAGACAAAATTAATGTTAGTAATGTTTGACGTAAACGAGAAATAATCTGCTGGAACAGATTTCGTCAGTTTAATTGATTGCAAATTATTAAGGCAGCAAGTTGAAATCTAGAATAAATTAGAATTTAAAAAGTGGACTAATTAAAGAAAGTAAACGAACAAATTTGGATAATCTAGAATAGGGCTCAAGAGCGGGTATTAATTGCTCCCGATTCTTCCGCCCGTCAGATACTTCTCCACGCATCGCGCATGAAAATATAAAAAAAAATCTGAGTACCTACCTCAGCGTTAGGATAAATACCGTCACATGCAATCTACGGACTTGTTTGAAGAAGCCTATTTGCTACCAAACACTAAACTTTTTCATCAAGAATCTCAACTGGAGATAAATGTTAAATAGCTTTAAATTACATTTATAGCTCTGGTTGAGTTTGATTTCGTTTTACATAGACACTACTTCATGTAAATTTCAGTCCAAATGTACCAGGAAATTTTCAATTCAGTTAAGCTCTTTTTCTCACAATTGCCGAAACTATTTTGCTGTTTAAAAAAAGAAAACAAATCCTTTTTCATTTCCCCCACAACAAACAGGATGAAAAAGAAGGTCAACGTCCGAGGCAGGGGCTTAATACTAACAACATGGGAGGCCTTTACATTAGTTATAGGTTTAGAACCAGAAAAAAAGGGGTATCTGCGTCAACTGTCAAGGTACTTGGAGTAACTACTGACGAAAGCAAACTACAGATTCCTTGCAACTGTGATGTTAAATTTAGCGATAGTAGTAATAAGTGAGTTCGACAAATACAACCTGATCCTCAGAGTATCATTTTCGTGTTTTAAACCTCCCACCGTAATAACCTCGCTCGCTCGCTCGTTCGGTTATTACGGTGGGAGGTTTAAAACACGAAAATGATACTCTGAGGATCAGGTTGTATTTGTCGAACTCACTTATTACTACTGAACAAGGAGTAAATACCACCTCATTCTTACAAAGGTATTTTCCTATTTTAAACCACCCAGCATTCAAAAAAATAAGAAAATATTAAAACAAAGCATCTCCTATTATTTTAAAAATTCTTTCAATTAGATAACCACAAATCTTGTATTATATCAAACGTTTCTCAATTAGAGCATTACATATCTTACCATGAAAATAAGGCAACAAACAGTTTTTGGTTGGAAAGAGGTACACAATGAGTTATTAAAACAACCTCTCTGTCATAACAGGCAGCAACTTGTGCGTATAATAATATGCTTAGAGTATAATAACTGCCGCTGGGAAGGGCTTTGTTACCTCTGTTTTAAACAAGGAATCAAACATAAACTGTTGTACACTCCCCCGATCGAGAATATACCTTTAGTAAAGATTTGCTCTGATACTTACGACTGGCACAGCGCATATAACAAATTAGCAAGAGGTTGGAAAGAAATTCATGAGGATATTCTCAATGCGCCGTTTTGTGAAGAGCGACAACGAATCGTAAATGTAAGGACTTTTAGTAACTTTTATGATATTGGTCCTGCATCAACCGGGGTATGTTCAATTTGTTATGAAAATGGAGTTATTCATCATATCAACTTACGATACAACAAAGAATTTATTCGTTTTTGGGAAGAGGATGATTAAATATTCTTTCGCACAGTCGCATCTGCTGAACAAAAAAAAAAATGAAACAAAACTAAAAAAGAACACATGTTTTCCAATTCCTTAAGACTTTTGCCGTTTCTTCACCGTTCCGCTTTAGTGAGATACACATGTTAATTAAGTTTTCGCAGACAATGACGTAATTTGTATTCTCGTGCAAGCACTGAAGGGAAACCCCCTTAACAACGCAAGCTCGAAAAAATACAGTGCGACTTCCTGAAAAACAAATCTTGGTTTTAAATTTTTTCAAACCTTCAGATATGCAGATGCTATTGTTTAACTATATTGGTGGTTTCTGTTGCTAAGATTTTTATAAATATTGACCCTGATCAAGTACAAAAAACAGCTTTGCATCTCAAATCATTGAGAAAATCAATATACACAGACATGATTACATTAATTCATAATCAAAATATTCATTACCGTCAGCAGAAGTTTTGAGACCTATTTTGTAGACAAACTGATAATAATCATCTTCCAGCAGGTCTTCTGTAAGTCGTTTAGGGGCCCACACACAAAAGTTATCTCCATTTTTTGTTTCTAAAGTTAAAATAGCTGAATTCCCAAATTTACCTTTCCCGTGTTTAACTTTTTTAATTTTGTAAATAGCGTCTGAAATATCCCGCCATTTTAAAATTTCTTTTCTTTCAAAACTTTCCTCTGTTGGCCAGTCTTGTGAGATTGTTTGTTGATCTGTACAGACATCCATAGCAAGATACACTGAAGATACATTCGTTTAATAGCGTGTACTTTTCTGCTCGAGGTGAAATTCTGTGAAGCGCATGCGTAAATATCCAATTATTGCGTCATTTAGGTGAAGGACAGAAAAAGGGTACCATAAGAAATAGAAGAAGAAAAGTGTGTGTAATATATATTGGAAGTGATCAATATATATATTACTTCACTCATTGGTGAAGCCTTAGGGGGGTAATGGTTGGCCACCATCTGAACCCTGTTTGAGGGCTTGTGCATGCGGTGAATTACAAGGTATAGGGGAACTCCTTCCAGTGGGAGAGTACCCTACGGGTGAGCCCGCCTCGGCCCTACTGGTAACAGGGGGGTGCTCAGAAATCCCTCGGGATTTCAACCCTCGCTCCCAGAGGTAAAATGTGGAATTGACAACCACCTTGTCAGTGGTGAAATCCTCACTCCGGTGAGGTGAAAGTCCTAGCCGAGGCTAGGCAAGAACAGCCAACGAGCACCCCCCGACAAGGGTTTTGCACTTTTGTGTGACCTGTCACGCAATGTCACGTGTGACTGTCACGTTCGCCGTCGCGCAATGTCACGCCTCTTGTCACATAAGGTCACGCGTGACTATCACGCATTTTTCGTTTTTTATAAGAAAAAAGAGCTCATTTTTAACTTTATGAGGAAAAACCGCATTAGGGAACCACATCTACTCCTGAAATGGGGTAGCCATCTTCATCACGAGTTGGTAACAATATTTTTGAAACACACTCACGAGTGATAAATCGTATCTGTTTCATTTCGGGCGGTGAGAGAAGTTCAAAATAACCAAATAACAAATAGCTTGCAAAGTTGCAATCATTTTGTAAGCGTATATAATTACTTTGAAAATCTACAACTGAGCGAATGTTTTTTCATACTTTTTAGAAATAGATGGCGGAATCTCCATACAATGATCAGTGACGAAATTATCTATCATTTTCAATCTATCAAGAAAAACCTTTTCGTTGAAAGCACCTCTGAGGTAAAAGCGAATCTCATCAAGAATTTTCTGGTATTCGATACGGGCAAAATTTGCTTGTTCTGTTTTCTTATCATATTTCTTCAGGCTAGTGACTGCTTTTAAAACAAGACCAACACCAGTTAAAGTTGCCGTGACAGCAGGGTTCAACGTAATTCCTCCGGCAACTGCGGCACTAATAATTAATTTGCCAGCTGAAAGATTACCAACAAAATTTTTTCGTCGAAAACTGCGGTACAGCTTTTCATAACCATGTTTCTTGTGGTAATAAGCATAAAAATCTTTCATTTTTTTAACCTTCTCTTTAGAAAGTGTCTGGTCGATATGGCTGAATTCATATATATTCTGCATTATGCTATATAATATTAAAATAATGTTTGTGATACTATATATATTCAAGCAACATTAAAATTTTTTCATCTTTTGCAGGCGAATTCAAATCTATGAGCATTGTACAACAATACTGAAACATTTTATTAATATAAATTGTCTGTGTTTTAGTTGTTTCGGTTGAATGAAAAATTTTTCCAACATGTGATGATGAGGGGTTGTATGCTTTATCTGTAAGGAAATAGGTGTATATTCACTTTTTTGGCTTGAATATATTTTATTTTTTTTTAATTATTCTGATTCATAATTATTTCATCACAACCATTTAATAAAAATCTAAAACCTTGTTTCGTATCTACAAAACCATTTATACGATGAATGGAACCACTCAAATTATGTCTGTTTAAAGACAAATCTGTTTGCATTACCATTTGTCCATTTTCAATAACAAAGGCGGTGTCATAGACACTTGGATCAACGTTTGAAATTGTTTCTTTAACACCATAAACAATTAGATGACCAATTGTTATTAATGATGGATTACGGACCGTACCGTGCAGATCGAGATATAAGTATTGCGGGGGTGAGCTACCCCATCTGTGAAAGTGGATAACTGTTTTTGTGTACTTTTCGAATGTTTTGGTTGTATGATTACAAATTGAAATAGTCGTGGCTTGTGGTGTTACACTCACCTCATTCATTTCTGGTGGAAAACATTCAACAACCATAGTGTAGTAACCGACCGGAAGTTTATATAGGTTAAAACCGAGGCGTGACTGGTACTGGTTGGGTGAGCCTTTTTCAAACAGGAGTTTCAGAAAGTAAGCTTTTTTATTTATTTGATGTGGAGACCTGGGAAAATCTCTGATGCCCAAAACCTCAATATTATTCTCAGTACCGAAAATAAAACAGGAATATTTCCATAACAATAGATATCCCACAATTCTTAGCGTTGTATATATTACCACCTTTCTTTGTATTGTGTGCATTTGTCTAACAACATCTCAGAGTGAAGACAGCGAATTTTTGGCTCTGTTGTGCATGCGTCATGGCCGAACCTCAACCGCCTGCCCAACGCCCCTTAAATGTACGTCCCCAGGACGCTTTTAACGAAGTCCGAAGGGAAATGCCTTTACAGAATGCCCCCGCTGTAGTTCCAGTTGACAATCCTCCGCCTGCTGACGTCCCAGCCGCTAATAATGCTCCACCCGTAGAGAATCCTGGCGCTGCACATGTTGCTCCACCGCTCGAGGTACATAATTTGCCCTGTTTTCTTGTTTTGTTGTTTAGTCATTGGTTCTGGTTTTGCATTCCGTGGTTTTCATGTGCGCCCAGGTAGGCTTGATGCTTTTGGGACACGTGCATGAGTGGTACGGCCACTGCACTGGACTTTTGAATTTAAAATTAGTGCGTGAGTGGTTCGGCCACCGCACCAGAGTTTTTGAAATGGAAGAATATGTGCGTGAGTGGTACGGCCACCGCACCAGAGTTTTGAAAATGGAAGAATATGTGCGTGAGTGGTTCGGCCACCGCACAAGAGTTTTGAAAATGGAAGAATATGTGCGTGAGTGGTACGGCCACCGCACAAGAGTTTGAAAATGGAAGAATATGTGCGTGAGTGGTACGGCCACCGCACCAGAATTTGAAAATGGAAGAATATGTGCGTGAGTGGTACGGCCACCGCACCAGAGTTTGAAAATGGAAGAATATGTGCGTGCGTGGTACGGCCACCGCACCAGAGTTTTCAAAATGGAAGAATATGTGCGTGAGTGGCACGGCGACCTCACACGGGTTTTTGTAACTCTCACGATATGTCCGTGAGTAAAGTTTTTCGCTAGGTTCTTTCAAAATGTCTGATATGTGCATTAGTCGGTATTGTTTACCGCTACTAAATGTTGTTACTGCCGAGTTATATGCTTGCTAATGGGTTACACAGCGTCCTCATGTAATTTTAATTTCACCTGCCATTTGTTGCTCGCCAACTTGTCTGTTTTGTGCGATCGCTGTGTTAGTTTGCTGTATTTATACTAGATGGGCTTTAGTTTTGGGTTGAGCTCGGTTCGGCGCTGTTCGATAGCGTCGCTGCGGTACAATTCTAATGTGATTTGGCTTACGACGCGGCTGTGACACTACTTTCGATAGAATCTGGTTATACGTGATAGTTACTAATTTTCGACTATGGCGCTTTTCTATTACCGCTCAAATTTTCAGGAATTTAACTCTCTTGTTTTTGGATTTCAATTACAGAGTTTCTTTAGGCGTTAGAGAACTTGTCGGAAAGTTCTTTCTTTGTTTTCTGGTTGTGATTTTTGTCATTTGCATGCTAATTTAATGTTTTCTCGCCTCAACGTTTAGTTTCGCGGCGTTTAATTAAGGGTTGTTTTGGCTTTGTTTTGTGAGTGAACGTTTTTTCTTTTTCGCCCCAGCGGTGTTTTCTTAACTTCTTGCACCTCGAATTAGTAGCGTTTTGCGTACTTCAACAGCTTGGGGCTGTGCTAAGTATATTTTTGTGCACCTTTAACTGGTGTTTATCTATGGTGACCAGGCGTTTTTGCTTCCTTTAAAGGGTCAGGCTAATTTGAGCGTTCAAGCGCTTGAGGAAAGGCTTAAGAAATTGGAAGGCAAAAGTGAGACCGATTCCGTGGGTTTGGCCTTACAGGCTCTGCACAGGACTCTTGATAAGACGCATTTTGACCCAGAGGATGCTGTATTGGATCTGGAGTCCTTGGTAAAGGTGGCGAAGATCAGCAATCACGCCAAAGCGCGGGAATATGAGTGTGTTCTGGATGAGGTGCAAAAACACGCCAAGTCCTTGCATCAGAAGTCTCTGCGAGATTTGCTGGTCGCACTTGTTGGTGACCCGATAAAGAGCAAGGTTCCCGAGAAGACCAATAAGCTCCTGAAGCATGTTACCCCGGAGGGTAAGCCAGCGGCTTCTCCAAGTTGGAGGCGTTATAGCAATCAGTTCAGCTATCAAGGGGGTTCCCGTGACAACCGTCACCGTAATTAAGTTTCCCAGCAGGCCGTTCGGTTACGTTTGCCAGTCGACGTATGCGTTTTGCCCCGTGTTATTTTTGCGGGTCAACTCAACATTTCATTAAAGATTGCACTCAATTTCAGGAAAGGAAGTCTGCTAGGGTGCGTAACAAGACAGCGTAAGTGTTGCGCGCAATGTTTTCGCGCTGCAGCAAAGCTGTTGTATTTTTTGTGCTTTTCGGATGAATAAAGCTATTTTTGTGTCATTATTGTTTTGTTTTCTATCTCTCTTTCGGTTTCTCGTTTTTCTTTGGTACCAGTTTAGGTTGAATGTGGCTTGAAACAGGGGTAAAACTCTCCTCCCGGTTTATCTGGGTCAGGCTGTCATTCCTCCTTTTCTGGTGGCCATAGTATCCGTGGTTTTTTCTTTTCTTTCTTTACCTTTCGGTGGGTTTCATTTCCCTCCTTTTTTATGTTTTCTTTTGTAGAGGAAGCGAGGGGTGCTTCCCCCTAGTTCCCCATGCATTTTTGATCCGACGCCATGCGTTCAAGTTTCGCACACAAGGGTCTACCGCTGGGTAACCATGGATATGTGGCCACTTGATGGAGGAATGACAGCTCCCCGTTTTTGACCGCGTTTTCCTTCAGGATATATGCGCTGGAAAGTTTCTTCCCCATATTGAAAAATTCCCTTTTCGTGATCCGGACGTGTTCATCGCTGGCCAGCTTCATCAGCCTCCCGAGATCTGGGAGCAAGTCGCCGCCTCTGGCTCGTATGACAGAGCCGATGAGGTTTTGGATTGGTTAAAGCATAAAGTTTTCCTCGCAAAATTTTTTAAACCTTTCAAGGGGAATTTTAAAGGCGTTGCTTATGACTCGGATATTCCCCCAGCCGTGGAATTTGGAAACAATAAGTCCTGTGATGGTTTTCATGACTTTATTGACAAAACTATACTCGAAAGAGTTTGTAACGGCGCAATTTCTGTTTGGGGGCGGGTTGTTACAGTAAAACCTCCACAATTAGTTCTTCCTTTGACCGTTGAACCGACAAAGCCCCGTCTCTGTCACGACAACCGTTTCCTCAACCTGTGGATTATGGATCGTCCTTTTAAGTTGGACAACTTGTCACATTTGCCCAGATATCTGGAGAAAGGCTCTTTCCAGACCACCTTAGATGACAAATCCGGCTATGACCACATTCTCCTTGATGAGCCTAGCCGCACCTTCTTCGGGCTTCAATGGAAAGTATGGTATTTTTGTTTCTAATACCATTCCTTTTGGATGGAAGATTTCAGCTTATATCTACCATTCCACTGGTTTGTTAGTTTCTCATTAAGTGCGCTCAATCGGTGTGCCTTGTTCCTTATACATTGACTATAGACATAACGGCGAGTTGCAGGTTAGCAATTTTCACGCCGTGAAACAGCCGTTGCTCACCCCCCCCCCCCCCCTCGGCTTCTGAATTTCGTCTCAACGCTGCAAAAGCTGCTGTATTCCTTGCTGTTTATACCCTAACATGTTTGGGTTATACTCTTGGTCTTAAAAAGTGTGTTTTTCATCCGCAAAAAGCTCAAATATCTCGGTTTTACCTCTGACTCAGATCTACAGGCCTTTTATTTACCTGTTGACAAGCAGAAGAAATTTCTTGAGTTGGTTAACTCGATCCTTCCAGGTAACACTGTCTCTGTCCACACCCTTCAACGTCTCGCAGGAAAATGTATCTCGTTTCGTCTTGCGGTACAGGATTCACGCCTCTTTACAAATGAAATCAACCTTGCTATTGGTAGGGGTTTAAAAACTTCCAAACTCATTCATATCACCCCACCGTTGAGAGCTGAGATTCAGCACTGGGCTGATCCGTCGGTTGTTGCCAGGGTTCGAAACTGGCGTAGTGAATGACACCATCAGTTTGTTATTTACTCTGATGCATCCTTGTTCGCGTGGGGAGGTCTTTTCCAAGGAGAGCCGCGTTAGCATTTCCGATTATTGGCCGGCGTCTCTCGTTGATTTGGATATCAATGTTAAGGAAACTAAGGCCCTTTCTAATACTCTTTTTTCCTTTGGAGATACGCTTCGAGACGCGCGAGTGGATGCGTATGTCGACAACCAAGCCCTCGTTCGAGCATGGCAGTCCCAGGCAGCCCGGTCTAGTTCTTTCTCTGACGCGTTAAAGGAGTTATCTAACACGGTTTTGAGCCTTAATTTGCACCTGTCGGTTTTTTATATCCCTTCCCGAGAGAACCCTGCTGACCACCCTTCTCGACGTTTCTCTCCGGCTGATAGCAACTTGGCTCGACACCTATGGCTTCGCCTTCAGAGTCATCTGTGTTTTGGTGGTTCAGACGGCCACTCTGTGGACCTCATGGCCCTTGAATCTAATGCCCAGTCTGACGGTGGTGGGGTTATTCTGCCCCATTTTACTCCGTACCCGACTCCTCTCTCGTCAGGGGTAGATTTCTTTGGTCAGGATTTTAGCCAGTCGGTTTCCAAACCTCTCCTTCGCAGTCCCTACATTTTCCCGCCTATTTTGTTGATTGTTCCAGTTCTGAGACACCTGCGTACCACGCAGTTACCTTGCACTGTTGTGGTTCCTGATGTTCATCCTATGCGCTATTGGTGGCCTATCCTTTCCCAGTCAGCTCGTTTTTCGCTCAAACTCTCTTGTAAGGGTGAGCTGGGCGCAATTTTAATGCCTTTTAAGCATGGTTAGACATGTTGAAATTACCTTGGGATCTCTGGGCCTTCAGAGTATGACTATAGTTTGGATTTCTCCGTCTTTGTCCACGCAGAAGGCTTGGTATCTAATTTTTTCTGTTTGTTCGGATAAGCACGATAACTTATCTAGAGACTTTTATTTTGGAACAGTTTCTCGTTTGGAAAGACCGCAAGGGGAAGACTACGGTACACAAATCCGCTTGCCAATTTTTCGGGCGAAAAGGGTCGTTCTCGTGTCTTTGCCCCCGCCTCGCCTACGGGACGGTGGACTCTCTGATAGGGAAGCTACGGGCTTTGTTTAACGAGTCAGGAAGGAGAGGAGAGTGGGACCCCAGGCTTCTCATCGGTAACCCAGCCACCGATATTTCTTTGAAGCAATACTTAAAGGCTGTTACGGCGGAGCAACTTCAAGCCCAAATTACCCCTACCCAGGCTACTCCCGTCTTCGTTCATGATCTCGTGCGTCTAAGCCACTTTTTGGATGAAAAGGTTTTGTCTGATAAACTTTCCTCAATCGAGATGTTTGTTCTCATGAGAGACCAAGCCTCTTTTAAAACTCTGTTTTTCAGTGGGGATAGAGCAGGTGATCTGGGGCAGGTGAAGACTCCGGGAAATCCTCCGTTCCCCCACATTTGGGGAAAACCCTCCGTGATGGCTCGTCCAACCTTTTTGGCATACGCCGTAGTAAGTATCCAGACATTTGATCTCTATGTGGCCTTCGCGAAGCGAATTGGAATCGACCTTACGGGCGGTTTTCTGTTCCGTCCTACGTCTTCAGATGGCACCGTTATAGACAAACCTTTTTCCTCCTCGGCTGCGGATGCCCGTCTCAAGCATTACTTGCGCGAGGGCGAGATTGGCAGAGCTGTATCACTCCACAGTTTCAGATCTGCCTGTGCTATAACCCTTGCTCTCTCAGGCACAGAGCTTCAAGATATAATGGGCCATGTTAGTTGGCACAATCGTTCTACCGCAGCGTATTACATGCAACTTTCACAAGTCATGCCCGCTGGTTCCCCTTCTTCTGTCCTTACTGGGCAAACAGTAAACATTGAGGATCCGGGGATTTTCTATGACCAGTGCAATAACCTCAGGCGTTTCACTCCAGCCTTTCCACGTTAATCTTTTCTTTGGAGAATGGGAGAATAGTCTGCTCTTAGGCCGGCTTTCTTTGGAGATACGACTGTTTAGCGGTCGAGCTGGTGGATTTGGGGACCATTTTCACCCTTCCATATCTCATTGTATATTCATGTGTATTGTAGGTAGTGAGAATATGTTACTATTCTCAGTACCGAAAATAAAACAGGAATATTTCCATAACAATAGATATCCCACAATTCTTAGCGTTGTATATATTACCACCTTTCTTTGTATTGTGTGCATTTGTCTAACAACATCTCAGAGTGAAGACAGCGACCCACCCTCCCCAGCCTGCAGCCATGACGCGTTGCACTACCTTCAATGCATGTGAGTATACCGCTGTCCACTCCTGTGGACAGGGTCCATTTTCACCCTTCCATATCTCATTGTATATTCATGTGTATTGTAGGTAGTGAGAATATGTTACTATTTTCACTCGAAGATTCATCACTGTTTTCCATCAAGTATCTGAAGGCGTCCTTTTTATCTGTTGAGCTAGTGATATGGGATTCATGAATTGTTTGACTGACAAGATCTGACAAAGATGTTATTTCATTTTGCATAAAATCAACATTAACTGCAGATTTCAGATCTTTGCCATCGGTGCATAAGTTGACAATTTTATTATTATTTAAGTTTGTCTCCAGTCATACTGTTAGTGCCATCAAATCTGAGAAACTTTTTTTGTGTTATGTCATCAATTCTGTAGTTAACAAACTCGACACATGCGGCGTCTCTTAGGTTTGATGAAAGTTCAAGATTGATAATCGAATTTTTTTCATATCAATATCGGCTGCTTTATCCAGTTTTTTTACAAGCTGATTATCGACCTACTTTTTGTTTGTGGCTTGATCTACCTGTTCTGGGTCTTTTACGTTGAAAAGTGAATTATAATTCATATTAATGCTTGCTTCTATTTTCCCGCCTTCCTTTTTCGAAAGAAAGATATTTCTCGTGTCATGATAGTTTATTACCTTTGTGAGATCACCGTGGATAGGATAAGGGTTGCTTTTTAATCGCAAAATATTGTACTTATTTTGCATGTCAATATCAGCAGAACCGCTTGTATTACCCTGAGGCCCAGGATCACCTTTGTCGCCTTTTGGACCCTGGGGTCCTTGTGGCCCTTTCTGGCCTTGGGGACCAATCGGACCTTGTGGTCCCGTGGGACCTTTTTCACCCCTCGGTCCATAAGGACCTTGTGGTCCTGCTGGGCCCTTGTCACCCTTCGGCCCAGGAGGATCCTCAGGACCAGGAGGACCCCCTGGGCCAGGAGGACCCACTTTTTCACTTTCACTCATCGTTTGGCTAGTTTCACCTATTTGGCTGTTGATATACCCCATTATATATCTTCATCAAAATTTTTTTTCATTAATTTTCGGCCCTTGTCATAGTAAAAGAAAGAATAGTCTTCATCGGTAGTGCGAGCTAAAATATCACGATCCACACCTAGCTCGTCTCCAATCCGTTTGTTTTCTCTTGGATGAAAATTTAAAATGCAAAAATGGCTGTAGTTATCACGGATGATTTTCAGCACCTTGTAAAATTCTTGAGTGAGGTAAATAGCGCAGCATTTTCTGTGCCACCCTTTGATAAAATAGTTAATGATGCTGTTTTGGTTTCTTTCACAAACAATATCATCAAAAACAACTATTTTTTGGTTATACACCGGAAGCTCTTCGAGTGGAATGATTTCATCACCATTGGCTTCAATAACTTCATAACCAACATCAGGGTTGATATTTTCAGCAAAGTTCTGCAAAAGATACTGATATTTATCCTGCTCCAGGTTTTTTGCGAAGAGGTAGATTTTATCAAACAGCAACAACTCATAAATCATATTCAGTTATATATTTGTTTTGCCAGAATTACTAGGTCCACAAATTAACATACGGAAAAAATCGTCTGGCAAACAAGGGTGGCCTTGTTCATAGTCACTCTTTGAAGAACCTGGGTCATAATTTGTAAGCTTAATTTTTTTTTCGTTTCTATATATTCACGCTGAAAAAATGTCATTGAAAAAATGGAAACAGTTGGCTGAAGAAAAGTCGGCGGTTCATCAGCAAACAGAAAAAACTCACCAAAAATTTAGAATGGATAAAATTAACAAAGAGTTTAGTCAGCTTTCAGGAGAAGAGCTTTTTAAACCAATTACAAAAAGGCTTGATGAAAAGAGCAGCACCACTACAGAAGAAGAAGAAGAAAAAGAAGAAGAAGAAGAGGAGCAGGAAGGTCCTGATTACACAATTGATGAATTTGACGAAATCAACCCGTTTGGTGATGAATTCAGACCGGATGCACCATCACCAGAACTACCACCACCACCACCACCACCATCATCACCAACAACAACTTCATACCTTGATGTTGATGATGATGATGATGATTTTCCACAACCGCCCTCATCACTGATGGAAGAAAAATCCGCACGTAAAGAGTGGGGGATGCCGGGACCGGTTGAGCCTGAATATCAACATGAATCAACCCTGCTGCAAACGGTCAATCAGCTGATCACGAAATACGGAAATGACCCCAATTACATAGTAAAAAGTAAAAAATCTCCATCACAAGGTAGAACCATTGCGGAACTCAAAAAAATAAGAGATGCGATCTATGAAAAAAGAAGGGTAACAAAAGAATCTCTTTCGAAACGGTTACAGGAGGGGAAGCAGAGACTTAAGTCCACTCCCCTACGCAAAAGAGAAATTCCTCCAACCCCCCTGGAAAAAGCTGTCATGAGCCGAAGACCTGCTTTTGAACTTTCTGACAATGAAGATGACTTTTCTGAACAGGATTGGGAAACTTCAGGAAGTGGCATCGCTGATGAAGCTGAAAAAATAATCGACCAACTTTATTTAAGCTTAGCATCAATAAAAGCAGGAAACAACTCAATGAAACTTAAAAAACAGGTATTTTCTCTGCTTGATTCACTTGTTGAACTTGGCATAACAGACAAAAATGAAAAGAAAAAATTGTTCGTAATTATATAAACCAAAATGAGCTTTGATATTCTGCTTGACTCGAGCCTCGCAAAACAAGAAAGGGGTGGAGAACGAAATGTTTCACACGATTTTACAGTGAAGTTTAATCCACCTACCGAATTGGATTCAGGAAACTATAAGGCCGTGCTTAACAGACTTATCACAATGAGTTACTCATGGTACAACGTCAATGCCTTTTACGACAACAACAAAATTCGCTGGAGAAAGAAAACTGAAGCGTGGCAGACCTTAACTTTTCCGAATGGAATGTATGATTACAAAAGAATCTACACTTTTCTTCAGAAACACATCGGTAAAGTAGACCCGGCAGATAAAGATAATGATAACATTTTTACAATGTATTTCGACATGTCAATTTACCAGGTTGTAATTTCGATGCACCAAAGTTATGAGCTTGACTTTTCTCAAGGAGATTTCGCTGAATTGCTTGGTTATGAGAAAAAAATCTTGACAGGAAAAAAAGGCTATGTCGGAAAATTCGTTCCAAATATCACAAGAGGTGTTGATTGGGTGTATTTGCACTGCGATCTTATCACACGCCGAACAAACAATGTTACAAGCAATGTGTTATACAGTTTCTCAACAACAGGGCTTCAGGTTAGCTATCCATTTCAAAAAGAGCCGTGTTGGCTTGAGTGGCAACCTGTGAATAAAAGTTATATTAATGAAATAAGGGTTTGGGTGACAGATGGAAGAAACAATATCCTGTATCCCAACGGGACAGACATTGCAATTAGCTTAATAATTGAAAAAGAGTAAGGTTTTTGTTAGTATAAATATACAATCACGAATCATCCGAGCGAGTGGGCAAGATTTTTTGACGAAAACACCGGACGTTATCGATATAAACACAAAGGGTCGGGTGTGATCCGTGACACCCTCATGACCATAGGTAAAGTATTCAAAGGCACTGTAAAGAACGTGGCAAAGAAAACTGCCGAAAAAGCCACAAAAACAATCGCTGAAAAAGCGGGTCAGAAAGCTGGTGAACTTGCTGTTGAAAAAGGTTTGAAACAAATAGAAAAAAAATTAAAAAAGCAAAAAAAAACAAAAACCGGTGTCTCTGGATGCAAAAAAGAAACTTGCAAATAGTTTGCAAAACCAAGTGCCAAAAAAATCAGATGACGCCCTTGTGAAATTAAATCGAATTTTAGCAAATGAAATTTTAACAAAGAAATTTTTTCTATTAATATAAACTCTTGTTAACATGTTCAGAAGTCAACCATACCTCGAGAATACTACATACGTTCAAATTAATTTAGACACCCCACGCACCTTCCCTGGAAATACCCAATATCAAACAAAGACGGGCTACAAATTCACCGTAAGAGACAGGGACAATTTTTGTGACTGGTACAACGCTTATTTCCGCGTCGATTTTAAGTTTGAAGCTGTAGCAAACGGAGCCAACATTGGTGCTGACACTCAATCAGCTCCAATCAACGGTTCTTTCTCATTGATCAAAAGTTTAATCCTTAAATCAGCGGGGAAAAAAATGTAAGAGGTGGACAATATCCACAAAGGTATTTTCATCAAAAATCTGCTTGATTTTTCGGACGATTTTTCCAGAAGCGTGGCAAAAAACCAGTTTTGGTATCTTGACTCTGACGACACCACAGTGACTGATAACAATGCGACAAACCTTGGAATGCGAGCAAGGGCTCTTCTATCACATGAAGGTGAGATAGTTAAGACCATTATCCCTTTGAACAGATACTCCTTCTTCGAAAGTCTTTCCAACAGGCTGCTGCCACCGTTACAACTTGAGTTTGAAATTGCTCTGCAAAACGACAAAGAAATGATTTTCCAAAACGATGCAACAAATCGAAGAATTGTTGTCCGTAAATCTGAGTTGTGGGTGCCACAATTACATTTAACTGGTAAAGGACAGACCCTGGCCAATGAAAATTTCTTGAAACCAACCCAATGGAAATACCTGAATGAAAATTTGCATAGCAGCAGCTCCCGAAGGGATGCGAATGGTACTTGGTTGATAACACCCGGGGTAAAAGACCCCAAGCATGTCTTTGTATTTTTTCAACAAAGTCAGAAACAAAATTCTTATACACAAAACCCTTATATCTTTGACACATTTGATATCGATGGTGATGACTCAGCAAGATTGGACACTTGCCGCCTTCAGTACGGCACAAAATTTTACCCTGAGCTTGATTACGACCATGACTTTAAAATAAGAATTTTGAATGATTTGATCAATTTCAGATACAGAAAGAACGACTACAACACCAGCGTTCAGCTGCAGCTTGCCAATTTTGAGAAGTTGTACCCAATTATCTACTTTGACCTACGAAACACCAAAGAAAGTATGACAGGCGACTCGAAAAAGCTCGAATTCCATTACAGCCTAAATGAAGTCGCTAACGCTCAAGATCATATGATCTTCGCCTTGGTTTTGAGTGAAAAAGAATTTGTGCTGAAACAAATTGGCAATGAGCTTGTCGTCGTCTAGACAAAAAAATTCTGAATATAATATACACACACGATGAGCACAACTTATCATCCATATAAAATTGCACTGACTGATGGTCAGAAAAAGAAACTTCAAAAAGCTTATGTTTCGAATACAGCTGTTACTCTGAGTTAAACCGGGACAAATTGGGCGCGGTGACGAAATTCTTCTTACTGCTACTCAAATATCGTGACTTAAGAAAAATGCATCTGCAGGAAAAGGAATGGAAATAAAATTAAGCCAGACCCAGATTCAAAATACTGCGCAACGTGGTGGAAGTTTATTTTCTGCTATGTTAGGTTTGGCACGACCTTTGATAAAGCCAGCCCTTGGGGCATTAGCAAGTGCAGGTTTGAGTTTCGGCGCTGAAAAGGTGCTGAAAAGGATATTCGGAAAGGGTTTTGGGCCGAAGGAAATTGAGCTTTATAAACTTGTCCAGCAAATGACTCCTACACAGAAAAAGTCGGCAGAACAATATCTTGTTGGAAAAGGTTTAGTAAAAGGAGGCGGCGCACAATATGGTGGCTTCCTTGGTATGTTGGCATCTATCGGAGTACCTCTGGCCATTGATTCAGTCCGAAAAATAATCGGAAAAGGTCTGCAAACTCAACCACCACGCTCACAACAACGACGAACACCACCTTTACCACCACCTCCTAAAGGTAAAGGAATGCAAATTCGCCCTCCACCTTTTTTTGGAACTTGGGATGATTATTATTTGAAAAAAAACTGAAATTTGAAGATAAACCTCTATCCAACATTGACCTCAGAAAATGGTGCAACTTTTTACGAATTCCGATTAAAGGTATTTTCAGCAGAAACGAAGTAAAACCCTTTTTTCATTCCCCATGCATTTTAAATTTAGATGATTTTGGAAGTTTGGGAAATCAGTGGGTATGTTGTTGGCCTGCCAAAGACAAAGGTACTTACGAGTATTTCAATTCATTTGGTTTTCCACCACCTTTGGAATGGGAACAAGAAATGTCAATGCATGGGATGACACATTTTTTCAGAAATGATAACCAAATTCAATGGGAACAAAGTGTGAGATGTGGTTACTACCGCCTTCTCTTTTTGAATGAAAGAAATAAAGGAACAAGTTTTGCCGATATTTTGAAAATGTTCTCCAACGATTTACTTCAAAACGAGCAAATAGTAAAGAATTATTTATCATAAGATATATACAATAGAAATGTACTGCGTGAAAGAAAAACGGCACACGCCCAATGTGCAGGGAAGTGAAAAGGTTGTAATCACAAAGAACAATCGAAAACTCTTAAAGGTAAAATGCGCTAGTTGCGGAATAACAAAAACACGTTTTATGCCGGGAAACTAGGTGAGCCCTCCCACGCGGAGGGCTGTGGAATATTCGGCGACGTTGCCATGGCAGTTGGTGATCTTGCTATTACAAAAGGAATCCCATATCTTGCGAAAAAAAGTGTTGAAGCTGGAAGATATTACGCTTCTGAAGCAATGAGAGACCCAAAACTGCAAAAGAAAGCAATAAATTACACTCTTGACAAAGCCTGCCCAGTTATTCAAAATGTTGGAAGTGAAATGTTAGATCAACTTTCAACTAAAGTTCGACCAAACCAACGTTACAAAACTGACAGACCTGATTTGGATGGAGCTGGGTTTGATATACATGCAGCAATTGGGAAATTTCCGAAACCAAAAAAAGGTTGGACATTACCGGGGCATAATTTTACAGGGCCATACAATCCTCTTGAAAAGCAGGTGAAATACAATCCAGAAACGGGTGAAATTCTGGAAATATATCAACCACCAACAGGTGCAACAGATGCGACTGCTATGCAACATGATGTTGATTATGATGTTTGTTCCAACCGTGAAAAAAAATATGGTGAAAATCTCAAAAAATGTAAACATAAAGCGGACAAAAAAATGGTGAAAAATCTTGACGCTGTTCCTTACAAACAACGACAATGGGGACATGCGGCTGCAAGTCATACAATCAATGCTAAACAAACGTTAGGCTTGGGTTTGAAACAACAAAAAGGGACTGGTGTTTAGGATAAACCGTTGGATGCAATAAAATTTGCTGAAACTTTGACAAAAAAAAATGATTCCTTCCACAAAACCTGTATTCGATCGGTATTGGAAAGGTGATATTGCAAAAAATGCTTTCACGGGACCAACTGGTGTCACAAGCAAGAAATTTTGGACTCATCCAAAAAAAGGTACTGTCATGCATTTAGTGAAAAATCCAAAAACTGGCAAATATGAAAATGTGTATGAAGAACCTTAATTTTTTGGCCACCATTTATCAAACTCGTGTTTTGCTTTTTGTCTGGTTGATTTTTTGGAAAGATGATTAAATAAGATTTTGAGAATTTCTTGTTTTTTGGGCCAAATTTCATTTGAAGCTTTTTCAAAATAATTAAAAACAAAACGAATAATTAACCGATTTTTTTTATTTTTTGTTTTAAATTGTGTGATTAATTTTGCCAAAAACCTTATTTCATCCTTTGTGAAATATTTTTCAATTTTCCAGTTTTTTCTCAAATTATTTTTTAAATGAAAAAATGTTTTTTGATAAGAACTTTTTTTTCTTTTATTGTTTTTTCTTCTTCTTGTAATGTTACATAATTTGAATCCCATTAAAAAATTCTCAAACATTTTGGACACTCACGATGATATTCACAAATTACATGCACCAATATTTCATCACAAGATGGGCATTTTTTTACAAATTGTGGAGAGAGTGGTAAAAATTATGTCATTTTTTTCTCATCATTTCTTGAATTGTTTCTTTGGAAATTGTGATATTTTGCAAACGACCAAAAGGATCATCCATTTTTTTATTGTACGGTATACAATGAGCACGCGCATTTTCAATAGGTTGTCAAAAATTTATTACAGCCCGCAAGGGTACTGGAAAGGGTTTGCAGCGATTAAGAAATTAGCCCAGGCAGCGAAAGTCTCGGAAGATGTAGCTCGAAACTGGTTGATGAAGCAAGCTCTTTGGCAGGTTTATTTACCAGCCCCACGTTACATTCCAAGACCGAAATTTGATGTTCCTGTTCCAAACAAAGTTCACCAAGCCGATCTTCTGTATCTCCCACACGATCGCCCACCACGTTCCCGTAAAACTTTTAAATACGCCCTCACAGTGGTAGATGTGGCCTCTCGATACAAAGAGGCAGAACCGTTGACCACAAGAGTCCAAAGAAGTCGCAGCTGCTCTGGAACGGATTTATAGCCGTGGTCCTTTGAAGTGGCCGAAACTGCTTCAGGTCGATCCTGGTCGTGAGTTTATGGGCGCTGTGAATCAACTGCTTTCAGAACATAATGTCGAGGTTAGACGCGGCCGTGTGGATATTCACCATGATCAAGCTATCGTTGAAAGATTCAACCGCACCCTGGCTGAATGACTGTTTGGACACCAATATGGGGTTGAAATGCGCCTCCCAGACGACAAAAGATCGACTGAATGGGTGGCCCGACTGCCCGCTGTTATTTCAGCTTTGAATAAAGAAGTCACTCGACTGACCGGTCAGAAACCCGTTGAGACTATCAAAGAGAAAACTGTTCCATCCAAACCCTCGACCCCTTATTTTAGACCCGTTGGTGCAAACGAAAAGAAGATCCCCTCCGGTTTAAGTGTTCGCTATCTCTATCAACCTGGCGAACTTGAAGGTGGTCAGCGAAGAGCTACCGACCCAATCAAGTCTCTGAAAGTTTTCGAGATTGAAAAGATCATGATAAAACCGGATGCACCGGTTACCTATTATTTGTTTGACGGTCCAAAACGCTGGGTTTCTCCGTGAAGAGCTGTTGGTTGTCCCTCCAGATACACAGCTACCACCGGCAATCTAACTATGAAACTCGATCGGTTCTGTGTGGATACCGTCTTCCAATACCCAGCATTTGTCGTAGTAAGCGCTCAGCCCCAGCTTCTGCTGTTCGTACGTAACAATCCTCCCCGTTGTTCATGCGAAAACCAATGTTTGTTGCCATATCCTTGTTGCCGTCCAAAGCTGATTTGAAACGCTGCCACGTAATCTCGTTCTGTTTCTTTGACATCCCTTTCGTGCTGAACTTATTTTTTTTGCTCCCAGGTTCATCGACGAAGTAACATTTTGAGCATAGGGCAATCATTCTGCTGCCTTCACACTCGAGTTTAAAGAGCCCAGGGGTCCGACTGCTCCACCTATCCCAAGCTAACCACTCTTGTTTTTTTGCCTCAAATTCCGTTTGCAGCTCTGGTTTGGCGATGTCTTCCAACTTTTCTGTGCTGATTGCCATGTAATTGCTGTCTGTGTCCATCTGAATCAATTCGAAATCTTTTCTATCAAAATACCTGTCAAGAAAGTCATAATAGAATTCAAGCATTCGAAGCTTTGCCAGATGATGTACAGCTATACCTACCTGAAATGGTCTTCTGATTGTGATCCGAGGCTTTCGGCTTTCCAGCTCATACGCCTGCCCAATCTCGTCAGGTCACTGAAATATGTGCTTCGCAAGGCTCTGTCGACTACCTTCTCGTCTTTGGTGTAAATGATGTTTCTTTGCCGCTCCAAGGCTTCGATGAACTTCCCGTACCCGCTATTACCTAACAGCTTGAACACCTCGGCCAACAGCGCTTTACTTTTATCTTTATCTCCAGTTCTATGAGCTTCAGTAACTTGCTCTACAAACCATGTGAATATTTTTGTTGGTTGGTAGTCAATCCTCCGATAAACATTTGTGATCACTGCTCCATGCTCAAGATACAATCTAAGTAGAGGAGCGTATAATAATATCTTCTTTGCAGACAATGCTCCCACTAACTTCTTTCCGTCTCCGCGGTTCCGCTTCGTTCGTTTTAGGTAGTCAAGCATAGGCTGAGGCACAGCTTCAACAGGCACTTCTTTGTTGTAGAAAAACGGGCACATCTCCTCAAATTTTGGCCACAGAGTTTTGGGGATCTCTATGTCTACTTCCGCGAATCCGAACCATTTTTCATCTTTGAGCTTTTGTGTTAATATGGGAGCAGCGGCTTGGTAGTTATAGTGAATGACCCTTCCCTTTCCACAAGGCACGTCTCTGAGCATGGTTGACAAGTACAAAGCATTGCGTCGTAACCTAAGATATTTTTGCAAAGACGGGGTTCCGCTATTCGATGAGACCTTATCTTCGTGACTCCAACTTCATGGTATCTTGTGAAAACAAGGCTCGGGCCTCCAACAACAGCTTCTTTCAACATCTCATACGCTTCTTTGCACGGACTGTAAAGCTCCGCGCCCTTCTCAACACATCCACGGAGCAAGTAATGTAAACTCACACCTGGGATACTGACAGCGTCTTTCAAGATATCAATTCCCTTTTCAGTGTAAAAAGCACGCATCTTTTCCAAAGCTTCGAGTCCAGGAGCCACATCGAGATTATTGTAGTAACGCAGCCAGTCTGCGAAAATACGCATACCTTTTTCTTTGAACAGACGCTTGCACCATTCATGTTCCTCCGGCGTGAGAATATGACCACCCTTCAGCTTTGAATTCCAATTCTCGTATTCCGGAAGTCCTGGAAAATCAAGTTTTTCAGGTGAGTCAAACCATTCATAAGGAAACCACGATTTTACAGTTTTGCAGTCGTAGGCTCTCACCCATTTCTCATAGCTGGTACCCGGAGCTAAGTAGTTAATGATGTAGAGAAAGCGAAAGTTTTTAGTTAAAATGAACATAATCTTGTTTCCATTTCTTGCAACTCTTACCTTACCAGTTGTATCAGATAAGCTTTCCACAAAATGTTCTCTTATAAGATTCAAATCATATCTACCAGAGTTAAAACCAAGAACTGGTACTTGATAACACCATTCTTCAATTTTGCTGCGCTGCACTTTTGTAAGCATCTGCATATCTTCAGGTATAAACACTGATCTTACTTTGGTCCGGATGTTTTTACTACACCTCTCTAGTTCTTCCATTAACTTGCCAACCAGCTCCGCGGGGTCTCTTTCACATATGTTGCTTGGTTCTCTTTCAAGGGTGTCACCAATGCTAACAGAGATTGGTACATGCGTGTTTTCGATAGTTAGCATGTTTGTAGGTTCCTTCCTCTGATTTTTATCTCCGTATGCTTCAAAGTCATACAATATCACGTGTGGATAACTTTGTGTTTGAGGCTGTGGCAACTCAATATTTATTTCTCCTACTTCACAAGACCATGCCTCGATTACATGGTAGCCAGCAGCTCGAAGAGTTTGTGTACATTCAACAGTTGCTTTGAATCTATCTTCTTGTGCTTGGTCATAATGATCAACAATTCTATTTCGATCATAAGGGTAACATTTTCGGCATCCATGATATTGAAAAGCAGTCTTCGTTTCATGGTTGTAACCGTCTACAGGCTCAACCCATCTTTCACCTCCATTTTTTTTTCTTTTACCTCGGTCATGAAAAGGAATAGTTGTTGTAATTCTCTAAAAAATTTGACTGCAATTGACTGAAATTCAAGACTTTGACAGCGTTTCGTCCTCGTGCCTTATTTTGGACGTTTGATGAAGCAAAAAACGCATTTTGACTGCAATTATAAACTTTTGATAATTTTTGAGAAATAAAAAATGGCTGGGACTTAAAATCATTATTTTTGAATATAGCTTACGCAAGGGTATCTTTAGACAAAATAAGAGCAATAGGCTAAAAAGTCCCCTGTCGCGAGATTCTAAATCCTCTGGGGCAGAAGCTCTTAAGCCTACAATTTAAAAATAGCAATTTCTTTCTTAAAAAGGACATATTTCTTTCCAAATAGACATTTATAAGTTCTCCTTTCCATATTGAGCGCAAAATATGGTAAAGGATAGTAAAAACTCATCACATCACATCAAGTGTTCCAACACAATGTAACTGTAATTGTAGCAGGTTCGAAGTTCTTCAGCTTGCTTGATGCAAAGTTGGGGTATTGGCAAGTCCCTCTGGATGAAGAGAGCAGTTTTCTGACAACCTGCAATACGCCCTGGGGCAAGTACAGATGGTTACGGCTTAACCCTTTGGGCTAAAGGTGGCAGGACATGTCTTTCAGGAAAGAATCAACAGAGTGCTGAAAAATGTCCCCAATGCAATGAACTACCGGAATCGCTGACGATATCCTTTCATGCCATGATCAGCATTTGCCATGCTGATCTACAGAACCACACCCCATACTGCCAGCATACCATCACCTGCAGAGCTGTTGAATGGAGGAAAGTTCCAACCAGATCCCCTATCCAGAATCCCCATTGCCAGATGGTAAAAGCAAATGGTAGAAGACAAGTACAAGAGAAGTGAGCACTACAACTAGACTGCCAAAGATCTACATTAACTGCATCACCACTAGAGGGTATACATACTAGTTGACCCTCAGTGTAACCAATGGGCTCCAGCAACCGTTACCAAAACGCCAGTAGCGTCTCAGCCGAGATCGTACAGTGCCAAAACTAAACATAGGCCCGCAATACGTGCAGAACCGACGAAGTGTTGGTTCGTCTCGAAAAGAAAACAAGTGAGGCGCGCGTGACTGCAGGTTCAATAACATTCAAGCACCTGTAACAGCAAGTTGCAGCAAAAGTGCGTAACTCTAACTAACGCTGAAATTTGACCAACTGAAAAAGCGAACAATACCCTGGAAAGGAGGTCAACTGAATTATTCACCCTCTCCTCACCAAACATAGCCCCACAGACTACGCCCATGACCTCATGCATTCTTCACACAAGATCGTTTTTCGCTCAGTGTCTTTTGGTCGGCCTTCCTCAAAACCCTGAACAAAAAAGCCATCACAATTCTCAAAACAGACGCATTTCAAAAAACGGGTGATAAATTTCCCAATATAAAAGTGACCACATCTTTACGATTGATCAGCATGGGCACTGTAACAGCCCAAAAGAATTGAACTTTTTCCCACGCCTGGGAACCACGCTTTGTGCACAGTTTCCTTTAATCATGCCATGGGCTCCTTAAGCCAAATTGTGAATGCAAATACGAAATAAATCATTGCTACGTACAGGATACAAGAAAGCGCATTATAGGCATTTACCAGTCGTTTTGACCTACTCCACCCTCGATAAACGTTTTTACTTGGCTCAACGTGCCGTGCTAACTGGCGTAACGAAAATTGTGACAGTATTTGCCCTTTGCATTACCGAATGACGTTATGTTTAAAATCTGATGACTCAGCTCATCTGTCTTATCGCTTTGTATATTTAAGTGTGTTGAATGAAACTAAAAAATTAAATGTCGATACAAATTGATCCACAACTGAACATGCTTTCACCGAGAGTTGTGAGGGATATATTTATATACTGTTGAGAAAAGTGCACTATAAAAACATGATTATCGTTAAAGACAAACACATCGTCAGAATCTCAACGTGCTAACCGGCGTGACGAAAATTGTGACAGTATTTTGTCTTTTGCGTTACCGAATGACGTAATGTTTAAAATCTGATGACTCAGCTCATCTGTCTTATCACTTTGAATAATTTGTTGAATTAAAATTAAAATTTAAAGATAAATTTTGTCCACAACTGAACATGCCGTTACCGAGAGTTGTGAGCTATGTATTTATATACTGTTGTGAATCTGGCACTATAAAAACAGATTATCGATTAAGACAAACACACCGTCAGAATCAGGAGAAATTAGTAAAAAGGCAAAGTCGTCGGTTTATCTCAAGCACATTAAAGCATGTCTTATGACGTAATCGTTAAATCCAGTTTGCTCTTCCGGAGTCAGCAAGTCAGTGTCTCGAACTCTAAAATTGAACAAATCGGTTCAAAATCAAAACTAAAGCAGAAAAATTAAAAAGACTAACTGGTATATCCTTCTGTGCCGCTTATAGTATACTATCCAAGAAGATCCAGCCCCGTGTAGTAATTCATTTCCCACCTGCAAATAACCTTTCTTAACGTTGGCAGCTAGATACTTTCCAAGTATTAAACATAACCACAACAACATACACCAGAATTTTCCTCTCATAACATTTACTGTGAAAGATTCTATCCTTACGATGTCTCAGCAACACTTTGGTCCCACCAGCATCAACGGTGCCACTGGACTTCACCTCCTGTTATTATCAGTCCTCCTTGCTTTCTTTCACTAGTATTGCACAGATATTTCAGTCCGGCCAAAGCCAACACTGCTCGACGGACGTGTGCTTCTATACCTACGATACTTTTTATGTGGACCCTTGTCCTATCGTGCGTGTGTGTGTACTAATCGATGTCTGTGTACAACTTCTTCTCTATATGTTCAGCGGTCAGCACAAAATTATACTACAACACAGTCGAAGCAAATCTTCCACCAAGCCTCCGTCACCTTTCTTGACCTGCCAATTCAAAATGGCGACTCGTCCACTCTTGTTCTCACGTCATCCCATCCCATCGGCCATAGCGAAATACACACCTTGTGAGCCTTACACGACGTATTTTGACCGACCAAACCAGTCGACCCTCTTGTCACGACTGCTCTAACTCGACTTCGTCGGTTAAAAATGGAACCCAGTTAGTGAGAAATCGCCTCATTCGTCCCGCTGAAGAGATAGCTCCGCTAACTACCAAACCCAATGTACAGCATGACAACCGCAGTAGCAGTGAACAACCAAGACGTGTGATTACGAAACCTGAGAGACTTGTAGAGACAGTTTAATCATTTTCAATTAAGCTCAATCAATTCCTGTTTCTCTGAAATCATTCACTTAACTGATAAAAGTCACAAAAGAAATACATTTTGGCACAACACGAAGTATCAAAGGCATAAGTTTCACAGTTTCGCTATGCGTTTGTTCTCACAAGCATATTGTGTAAACAAATACATCCGTGGGAATTCTGTCAGCACGGAATTTCAATAATTATCTTTCATTTTATAAAAGACATGCCCGTATGACGCGAATATCAACACAGTTTTTTATCTAAACATTTTCGAGCTACCGGTGTGCAAATCAAAGTGCTTTTTGTCTCTGAAGCAGATCAAAACATTACAAGCTTGCCCGTCAATCGGAGTCAGATTTCAACAAGAAATTTGCATACAGAGCCCCGCCTGTTGCCATTATTTTGATGTCATTGTCCAAAATTACGATTCCACAGATTAAGTTAGTCTTGTTTGAAAACAAAAGAGCAAATACTCTATTGAAGCACAGTGTGGGAAAAATGTCTCTAGCTTATGTTAAAGCGCTCCTCAGTCATGGTGTAAATAAATAAACAAAGCGCGTTTACAATGTGGTGCCGGTACATGTACTTTAGCGAAAGTTCGCTGTTTCAAAAACTTGAAGAAACAAAAGTTCATTTCTTCGAAATTTTGAAAGCAAAGAAAGTTCGTACTTTGAAGTTTCGAAAGAATTGGCAAAATTTCGCTGCATTATCTTGGAAATATCGCGTTGAGCGACGCGAAATTTCGCCGACAAATCACTGAAAATTCGCGAGAAGAATAAACGAAATTCCTCATAGTTCGCTTACATTACTTTTGCACAGTACTGTAAGTCCTACACAAAACCAGTTTCATACCCAGAATTTTTATGTCAACTAAAAAAATATAATTGCAACTTTTTCCTACCGACATCTACCCACACCCACAATTTCTCCCCACAATCACGGCATTTAACTCACTCAAGCAGTATACTATAAACTATAAACCTTGATTAAACAATGTCTGCATGGGCAAGGCTTTTTCATTTGCCTGAAAATTTTGTTGCACTCATAATAGAAAATTGACTTTTTCTATTTATATATTTCCACGAATTTGCTGCAGATTTTAGTGGAACTTCACAGTGCATTTATGGTATCCTTAATTTGGTATTGAAAACGGAATGATTATATTACTTTCTTGTTTCGCTCTCCTAAGCAAATATTCATGGGTCTTCTGGCGGTCTTACCAGGCTTACTTGGAGGAACCACAAAATTGACTGTGAGGCCTACCTATAAAGACTGTTCCATACTCTACAGTGTCTGCCTATCGGATCCCCGGGCTGGGAAATCTACTGCCTTCCAAGTTGTCAGCCAGCCTCTTGATGAATGTGGATTACGTGATTTAATAGTGGACCGTTAAACCCAGGCAGGTCTCTTTGACCACCTATTAAACGAAAAGTATGGAGGTGTTGAACTTCTCATTAGCTCTGAGCTCGGCATGTTTCTCGAAAGCATGTTAAAGAAGCAAGTGGAGGGAGCCGGGGAGCGTCAGTTATTTTGTTGCCTCCATGATGGGTCGATGTGGTCAAGAGTAACTGGAAACAGCGACCAAATGGAGATAGCCAACCCTTGTATAGTAATCGGGGAATACAGCCAACCCGAGCCTTTCATCGAAATGTACCTCAATTTGACAAGGCGCAACGATGGGTTTCCCGATCGTCTCCTCCTGTCAACTCCTCCATTGGTGGCACTCCACGAAGAAGAGATAGACGAATGGAATGATGTCTCAGCACAGTCATACGGTAACGTCAAGTTGTCTAGAGTGTATAAGTCTGTGGCTGAATTCCACAAAACAAAGCCAAGAGAGTACACCATGTCCTTCGCTGCTAAAGAGGCATACAGAAAGTTTGCCAATGAGATAGCAGACAAGTTAAATGAGCAGTGGAGAGAAAGACGGGGGATCCATGGAAACATGTGTCACGCTTAGCACTGAATTTGTACGTACTTTACTTTTGTACTTGGAGAGGAAATTGCAGGAAGAGCGCCGACCACAATTCCTATGGATATCAGCAAGGAGACGATGAGGCAGGCTGTCGAGTTGATGAAATATTTTGCTGCCCAAAGAGGAGTCTACGAAAAGGTATATGTCTAAGATGATGACATTTTACATAAAGCTTTCAACTCAAAAGAGAGTCACAGGTTCTAACAAGCTTCCTTGTTCTTCCTTTCTCTTAAGGTGATTCCCCAAATACAAAATTTAATGAACTGTTTTTTAGAAACTTTACCTGATTTTTTCCCGTCATATACTGTTTCAAAAAAATGCAATTAAACGATTAGGTCACCGTGGTCGCGAAAAAGGTATTATAGATTACCCCATTTACCCTGTAAGACTACCAATCACACGCGTGCTTATTTTATCTGTTCAGCTACAATTCTAGGTACCTGAAAACAATCTAAAAGATATGCCAATAAATAACATCATAGCCATAAATGTCCCCCACGATCAGAAGTGTTTGTGGAGCCGGTTTCTTCTAAATAAATGTACTTAATTTTTTGTCGGCTAGCATTTCACATTGTCATATAAAAATTGTTTATCAGCACCTTATAAATTGCTTTTAAAGCCACTATTGTCTCACGCTTCGCTCCTTGAACAACATTCCAAACCTGTCACGTACGCAGAAGCCGTAAGCGTCGAATGTTGTCACATTACGCTCATCCACGGTATTGGTATGCCCTTATTTTCTAAGTACTTGAATGTAGCAGATGCCGAAGTGTTTCCCCAAATAACTCTGCAATATCGTTATGAAATCCTGTCGTTCTACTAGATAATGTATATAATTATTCGCCGAATTATTGCACACTCTACCATCTTGTAAATTCAAAAGCTCAAAAGCAATAATCAAGTGAGGACCACTTTTACCATATTTGGAAGTAGAATGAGACTTGCATCATTCACGCAACTGGCTTTGGCGGGATTTGCACCTGTTAACAACTTGTTTCATTTGTGGACCGAAGTGATCTTCTTGGC